>JAVQIZ010142175.1:0-14745 GCA_036023535.2 Galaxias brevipinnis | reverse complement strand
AAAACACCCCCCCCCCCCCCCCCATGTGACCACAGCATCAAATAAAATGTTAACTGTCAACAGGAGCCAAACCAATAACAAAGATATTAGTCAAAGGAGCACTAATATGTCAAGTATATAAAAAAAGCACAAAACCAAATCACCAAACAAAAGTAGCTTAATGTGAACTTAAAAACAAATGTGCCTCCCATATGTGGGCAACCTAACCATTGGGATAATGGTATTGGTTTTGCGGGTAGAGAGGCGAATACTCTCTGTGTGGTAAAATAGCTCAATCAGGCGTTTTCCTCTCCAGTAGTCTGTGGAGATGGTAATCTGGTCAGAGCCCACGTCTGCACCCTCATTACCCCACTCATGTTTTCCTTTCATTTTCAACAGCTCGATTTGGTTTAATCTTTTGTTTACAGAACCCTGTGCCGTAAACCCCCTAGTCTTAGTGTGGCTAATAGACAAAGACTGCTTCTTATTATGCATTGGGTTTCTTATTGTTTTCTTTTTGAACTCACAAAAAAGGATTTGAAAGCCGTTTGGTCTGAACACACAAGTGGGACACATCAATAACCTGCCATGTTGATGTTCTTCAGCATGGAAACTAAAACCCCACATATTTTTGCAGCAGAAATGCTTTGATTCCCAACAATTTCCTTAGATGTAATCTGCACTGTGCTTTTCACTAATTGCGTCTTTGGTGACTTATATTCTAGATGTGTCACATCATGTAATATTATGTCTGATTAGTTTACTCAAATTCCCTTGGCATGAACTGAAGGACTGACCACCTCAGAGTTTTAATAATACTGTAAAACATTTAAAGACCTTATCTATTGAAACCCAGCATGCCGCGCGGCAATATCATTAACGTCCAATGGACAATTTAATAAAGAGCAGACTGTGAGGTAGGCTATAGAAGTGGCACCAGCTGAATGGGAGGCTACATGACATCACAGTCATCCCCGGCTACACTGTATGAAGTGCTTTAATTAGACTCCTGTCCCCGTGGAAACAGGGAAGAACACCTGGACATGAAATGTTACTCTAATTTGAACCGTAAAACGGGTGAGACAAAAGGGGAAAGTCCACTTGGATTTAATCGGATCTCGTCTCTGATCCGGTCTCATGTATCCCGATGTACTCTCTCTGTTTTGCATGACATTGCAGCTTGGCCAAATCTACGGCACGTGGACATGCAGAACAATAATGTCAGACAAAGCTATATTACGAGTAGAGCCCTTTTTTTTTTTTTTTTCTTTGAATACAAAATGCCCTCGGCTGTGGGACACATTTTGACACGGAATCCAAGATTAGTTTCCTTGGGCGTGCTTATACTTAATATAGCCAGGTCTCCCAGCCTTCGCATGAAACAATCACAGAGTGAGATGAAACCCTGCACTTCCAATAAACAACATAAATATTTGATTTGCTCCCTAATGGACCCAAATATGGGGTTCAGGGGGCATGTAAATGATCCCACCAAGTGATTCGTCATTGTTAAGCCTGCCATCAGAGGGTCGGCTTTCGGGGTCAAAAGCGCATTCCCAATAAAACAGCCCCAGGCTCGCTGGCATGTACATTTGGAATGAGAACAGAAGCAGCATATAGAGAGCGGCCATTACCAGGTGTAGGTGAGGTGTGGAGACTCCATAAAAAGGAGATAAAGCTGGAGGACGCATAGTGTGCATTAGCGGAGAGGCAAATGGACACCGTGAACACCCACCCTTTTTCCACACAGCGTCCCACCCGCCCCTCAGTGACTTCACCCTCCAGTTGATAATATTACTGCACTATTGATTTCCACCAGCCTTCTCCCTGGGACCAGTAAGACACGTGGTAATTGTGAGGAGACAGAAAGCCAATATGGGAGTGCTCATGGATAGCAAGGGATGCACGCTAATATTGTTGCTACACAGAGAAAAAAGGGGGAAGCGGCCTCTGATTGAAGTTTACCTCGTAATTTTAAGACAACATCACAGATGACAGTCTGACCCGGTGGGAGGAGTGGAGATATAAAAATTCAATGCAGAGTCCAGGGTGAATATGAAAGTAATAAGTGTGAGCAGTCAAGTGATGAGAAAGGAGATTGGTTTGCGGGCATCAAGTTAAGTGAACAGAGACTTTGGAATTCACCCTCCTTTTTAAGATCTTGTTATAAAACAATTTTCAATTCATAATATAAAAAAGACAATTTATAATACCATTTTGTGCCCTCTGGCAGTAATGGACAAATAGACTGGATATCACATTATATCACACTCAATTTCTTTCTTCTGTAACAAATTAGATTCATTACTAAATTAAAAGCGGAAACTCAATATTGTTTTATTATTAAGCTGATTGCTTTGGAATATTTTCTTTTCTCCCAAAATTAACTCTTTTTCTATTCCAATTTTCCGTGTAATCTACAAGGAGAAAATATTACAAATGTGTTCATGTCAAGCAATTACCCATGTATTTAAATGAATCTCTCTTCCTGTGCTCTTTGAAGTACCTTCGTCTAATGGCCCTCTGCTTCTGGATGCATTCATTACCTCAGGCTAGAGCTAACACAGTAATTGCCTTACAGTTTTATAATGGCATTAGCACTCCAAGCTACATAACCTAGGCCCCCTTTTATTAACTGTGATAATATATATACACAGTCCTTACTAATCAAAAGCTCAAAGAGTCACAGTCATACGGTTTTTGAGAGACATTCATGTAAACCCTTTAATGCGCATCATATGCCAGATTTTTTTCATCTGTAACAATATTTGTGGGAGGAACGGACTGCAGTTTAGCATAGCTTTGGGATCTGAGTAGCTTTCTCACTGAAACGATCACATTTAAACGGTTGCTGAACACGAAACCTTTATGTCAGACAAGGAAGAAATACCAGAAATCTGTCACGGCTTTGTAACAGAACAACAGAGATCATTTGAGAGCTTTAATTGTTTCAATTTAACATGGTGTGTTCTGATATGTCGCCATGACAAGAAAGCCAATTACACTTATGCCGCAGCAGTATCGAGATTTACATGGAAATGCCCCCAGAACACTATTCCCTGCTAATCGTATTCACAGCGTGAGCTGATACGCGTGAAAGCGTCTCGTCGGAAGAAAACAAACTCCTTCGTTGATTGGGCACAGCACTTCTCATCATCCTTGGATATGACTAGGTTGCCACTTAAGCATAGCCCTGCGAGTCAGCTTGGTTAGTTAAGACACCACGCGGTAAACGACAGATTAAGGATGAGAGGCAATATCGTTTTCTGTCTCCCTTTTTTTCCAAGCTGTCCTTATGTTGCTGTTGCAAAGTGCCATATGGACAAGGAGGGAAAGGACGTTTTGTAGAGAATGAAACATGGTTTGCGAACGTGACAGTCTTAATTGCTTTAATTGTTGTTTAAAATTGAGAGCCATGTAGAAGATCTTGAAATATGATAGAATAGATTATTGGTAATTATTAACTGCAGAAAAAAAGAAAGGAAAGCACTTTATCTCTCTCAGCGAGCGAGGGAGAAATCTGTTCTGCCTGATGAGAACACATCAAGACAGCTGGTCCTCTCATTTAGTCTACCTGCCTCACGACAACCATAATTCTTTATTTGTATGCAAACTAGATGCATGCAACGTTGAGCATACACACCAATTTCAGAGGTAAATGCCCATTCTAAGAGCCACCCATCCGGTAACTTGGGGTGGATTAAGCGATATGTTTCTATAAGAGAGTACGGCATACGCTAGAAGTGACTTCTACAGTAATTCATCTTGATAAATCAAGGAGTCTGCTAGATATGCTCTTCACGATGAAAGGGCCCCATGCACACACTCTGTACACACTCCATACGCTACGCCTTGGAAACGCAGGCCAAGTCTTGGAGGCCGCTGTTTGAAGGCGCGAAGGCTGTGTTTACATTCATTTACGGCAGCTGCCGTCTTAATCCCACATTGCTATTGCCAAGTGATGGAACACTTCAGACAAATTACTGAGGCCCGCGAACGAAAACAGGGGCTGTGGGAAGAAAACAAGCAGCATCTGAGATGTTCCTGGTGACAGATCTGCATCGCTTTTAACCAGGCTTCTGACGACAGGCTCCACAAATTGCTGCAGTACAGCAGGTGACAAAAAAAGCTAGCAAATTTGAATAGAGAAACACACAAAACACACAACACGCCATGTCCGTAACGTCCTTTTATCAGAATAAACACACTCTAAATAAGGCAGACGTTTTTCCAAGGAGCCATATTGCTTTACCACATCATACAAAACAAAGAGAGCAGTTTGGTTCTCTGAGAGGGATTTAATTGTTAAGTGCTCAATTCAAAGAGCAGATAAAGACACACAAACAAGCCAAGCCCACCTCGCTGGGAGCCTGAAGCAGAGAAGGCAACAGAATTCGGGCCAACTCATTTTCAATGTTAAGAGCCAAAGCAACACAGTTAATCCTCATTGTCAAGCGGGGGCAAGCATGCAGACATGGATAAGACCACATCCCGAGCATCCATGTCCCCAAGGCACAAGCACCCAGCTCTCTCTGGATGGAAAGTCATTTGTGAAGTCCTTTACAACAGCCAGTCAAAGAGGTTAATTGAAAAATTCCTTAATGTCATTACGACAGAACTAGATTAACCCAGAGCTAATTCACTTTATTGTTCTGAAGAAAGGCGACTCGGCACTGAACTTGGGTGCAAACGTGAGGCTCGGAATTAGGGGTGAGGTGCTGTTTTTAAGGACTACACTGGTTTAATTAAGAGAGGAAACATTATTCATTGCTCCACATGGCTCTAGGATACAACGTAGTATTTGACCAAACACAGTGGGCTTTTCTCTCAATTTAACATATCTGTTCATAAAATGTTTACAATTTAAAAAATTATAAATGTGAAGCATTAATAAAATAAAAAGGATGATTGATATTGATCATCTGTCCCTTGCTTGTTTTTAGGAGGTGCTGCTGAAGAGAGCAGCTGATCTAGTTGAAGCTCTGTACGGAATGCCCCACAACAACCAGGTACATGAAAACTATTTATCAAAAATATATATTTTTTTTTTATGGAATGTAAAATAACCCAAAAAATGTATGTTATCACAAAGAGCATTTTCTCGATTGTACTAAATCAAATCTGTGGCTTTTTTCAACAATCTGGATAAGCCAGAAGGATATGCACAATACATGCATCAAAGCAATGCGACCCAGGATAGTAAAGAAATATAAATAACCCAACCTCCTGCCCCTCCTCGATGTGTTCCTCAGGAGATCATTTTGAAGAGGGCAGCTGACATTGCTGAAGCCCTGTACAGTGTGCCCCGCAACCACAACCAGATCCCTTCCCTTGCCAACACAGCCTCCCACGGCATGATGGGAGTCAACTCCTTCAGCAGCCAGCTAGCCGTCAACGTGGCCGAGTCACAGGGGAATGACCAAGGTATGCTCATTGCTGCATTCTTCCTCAAAAAAAATAAAATAATAGAATTTATATTAGAAATAAATAAATTAGTGCAGGTTTTGTAATATGTTACATTTATAGTTATATACTACATATTTGTATTTTCACTATATTGTTTTGTATCACCATACCTTTCGCTAGATATTTCCCACCAATATTTACATATTTCTGGGGGTTCAAAAAACATTGTGAAGAAGAAGAATGAAGGAATTGTCCACCTTTCTAATGGCCCCCCTGTCCCGTCCCCTGTCCCCGTCCCGTGTGCAGTGGGCTACAGCCGAAACACCAGCAGTGTGTCCCCTCGAGGGTATATCTCCAGCAGCACTCCACAGCAGTCTGCCTACAACAGCGTCAGCAACAGCATGAACGGCTATGGCAACGCTGGGATGAACCTGGGAGTGCCCAGCTCCCCCGGCTTCCTCAACGGATCCTCTGCCAACTCCCCATATGGAAGTGAGTCGCTAGCTGGCTGCCGGTGCACGAGCTCCAGACCTCCAGTATAGTAGTACTGCTTCAGCGATTCCAATGCAGTGCTTATTACTGGTGTTCATTTGTATTTTATTTTACTCACGCTAGAGGATTTTCAAAAAAACCTGTCATTTCAGAGACACTTTTTGACACCCTATTACTGAACCTTAAACAAAAACGTTGCAATTGAAATAGCACATCCCAAACGTGCCCTGTGCTTCTTGTTCATGTGAAGAAGATGCTGATAAACGGGGCCTGTAATGTTGTTTGAAAAGTGCTCATGTATCCCCCCTGGCAGTAACACTATCCCTGCCTCACCTTAACTGCCCTCTCCCTCTGTAGCACTACTCACCGCACGCATTCACTCTCCCCCCTTCCTCTGTCCCCCCTCCCTCCCTTCCTCCTTATCATTCTGCAGTTAAACAAAAGAGCGCCTTCGCCCCTGTGGTCCGACCCCAGGCCTCCCCTCCCCCTTCCTGCACCAGCGCCAACGGCAACGGACTGCAAGGTGAGCCCCCCTCACCCCCTCATCCCTTCCCTACGGACTACTGGACAGATACCGCCGCTCAGGCCTCTGTCCGGTTTGGTGAGGGACTAATCATTACCAATATGCATTTTGACAGGCCAATTTACACATTACCACTCATATTTACAATTTGCATTATACTGTTGAACCGCACACAGACATACACACAGGCTAGACAATTTCCCACACTTGTCCACAAGCTTACAGACACACACACACACTCTCACACACACACCCTCACCGTCTTGTCGCACAATGATCTTCTTTGAGGTCTAAGGAAAACACCTTCCCAGAATTGTTTTAGTAATTATGTTTATTAGGTTTTGTGCGTGTGTCATGACCGACATGATTGCCTTGAAAACAAGCTTAGCCGTAGTGTGTGCCCCAAGATTAATAACATTGGGCTTAATGAAGTGGGAAATTAAAGTTCATCTTGCTACACGTTCATACTTATTAATACATGTTGTGCAGAAATTAATGAGCAATGCCTTGCCATCATCTGTGCTAGCAAACTTAAAAGCATTTCAACCATGACTCTACAAATATACTCGGAGCAAGGCAATAATATTTCATCCCAGCACTTCACTACCCGCCTAATTGTTAAAACGTGTGAAAATACTGAATATATAAACTCTGGGCAAGATACAGTGGCTAATGATATCCTAAGCAGATGGTCTCGGTAAAATAACGGAAACTACCTTTGATCTTCTCTAAGCTCTCTCCCAGATAATGACACAGAAATGGGGACTTAGTGGATGCGGGGATGGAGGGGAAGAGGCGTGTAGGACAGGAGGCTGAGTACAGAGGGAGTCTGGGTAAAGGGAAGCTGAGGAGTGTCTAGTCTAGTCCTTGACTGAAGCAGGAGGGAAGGTGGTGGTGGGGGGGGGGTGGGTGAAGCACGGCATTGTGGGAAGTGACCGTGTTGTTGCTCTAGTAGCTCTACTGTCGACATGGCCGTGTCTCCTGGGAGTCTGGACCAGTGTTTGCCATTACCCCAACGCCAGGAGAAATATCACACATAGCAGAACTGGCGTGCTGGGGGCTGAAATGTCAGAGCAGGAGGGAGCTTTTGAAACTCTCCCGTCAGAAAAAGACGTGCACTCATGCGACGGTGCACACCGCAAACACTCACTGGAGCACATGCAAACAAGCACACACATGCATGCCCATACACACACACAGAGACACACACACAATTATAGCATATATGTCTGCATTGCAATAATTTCTATATCTATACCTGTGTTTGCCTAACATGCTAAAGTGAGTTTTTTCTCTTCTCTGTTTCCAGCAATGTCCGGCCTGGTTGTTCCTCCTATGTAAATGCACTTTTGTCATCTCAAGCACCAGTCTACACATTACCACTTCACAGGACACCCCTTTAGCACACAGCAAAACTGCTGGTGTAGTGTATAGTCAACAGCTTATTCTGGTTTTAATGAAGTTACAAAATTAGAAATAGATCATTTTCTTTTGAAAAGATTTTCACAAAATTATAAAAATTTGGACTTGTAAAGGATTTCATGAAGAACTTTTTCTTTTGGCGGAGGAGATTTCTTTTGCTCATATTTTTCTCAATTTTCACAACCTTGGAAAAGACAAAGGACGATGAAGTGTTTATTTTGCATACCTGTTGGGTTATGCATTGGCCTTGGCTCTGTCCAGTCAACATTCATTTCAGTACTGGAACGAACTCTTTGGACTCACCAGTTGGTTGTAATGTAAACACTGATGTACAGTACATTTGCCGATAAACTTGTTTGCCTCAGAAATGTTTTTTTTTCTGTTTTAATTCTCTTTTAATAGATTCACAACAGTTGTGTGTCTTTATAATGTGACTTTTTTGTATTTTTATGTGTGAGAAAATACACCGGGGCCAAGAAAGTTGGAATTTCAACTGGAAAATATATGAGATATATAATGTAGAAAATCAATCATAATGTTCATCAAATACAAGTTAAGGATGGTGCTGGGTAGGTAAGGTTGTATCATGTTTCATTCCTGCATCTTAAATTAAATTTGTAATTTATTGTAGCTAGTAATCATCTTCAAAAGTTTAAAAAAAAAAATTAAAAAAAAATCAATTCAACAAGCACACAAGCGTGTATAAAACGTCTAGCTCTGTTGATGAAAACAATGTACTTCCATGTCTAGAGCTTCCTTTTAAGCAAGTGTGTTTTGCCACGTTTTCCAACTTTTTTGCTAGCACTGTATATTAATGCATTCCTAGGCTACTGTGAAGTCTGTTTCTTGTTGATGGGGATCAGCCTCCTCCTTCTAGCTCCAATTCCCTTATGTGTTTTATATGTGGTTATAAAATTGTAGACTATTGTGATATTGCCAAACTTGTGCTAAATATTTATACATCTGTCTTTTTCATGTTCTTTTAGATCAACAAAAAAACCTGAAAAAAAAATTAATTCCATTGAAACTGTAGGAGTAAAGTAATTCATTGTCATATTTCTGTTCAAATACACACTTGCGCTCACTGAGGGAAATTTTGTAACATATCAACTATAAATAATGTATTTATCTCTGAAATTTTGTATATTGCTTTTCATTATGTATGTATTAATCATCATGCCCTTAATATAGTGATGCAGCACAGATAATTCAGCCAAGAACTGTTGCCTTCATTTTTTTTCTTTTGTATTTGATGAAATGCAATGTCCATATATTTCACGTGTATCCTCAAATTTGTGTTATTCTGTCAAGACTCTCTGTTCATTTTTTAAAAGGGAAGTCAAACTTCATTGTTTATTTTTATATTGATTTTAAATTATCTATAGAGACCATTTTGGAGAAAACTTTGTTGGTTGTATTGTCAAATAAATTGTTTGTGACCCATATGATAGTTGTTAAGATCCAATAGAGACTAATGTGCATGAGGGACAACCTTGGAGAAAAAAACTCCATTTGTGGTTGTATTTTCTTTCTGTTTTGTAGAATGTATAGAAGTCATTTTTACTCACCACTTATGACTCTGCCACATAGCTTACATGTGTTTACAGGGAAGAAAATTCAAAATGTCAACATTTGGAATGGAAACAGAAATGAATAAGTGATGTTTTATTAAAATTTTCAGTAAAAAACAAACAAACACTTTAGCACCCTAACTGTGAACTTTATTAGGTGCATATACCGAACAGGAGGAAAAACTGCCTGAATTAGAAAAGAAAAAAATACTTTGGAAACTTTTTGTCAGTAGCCAGCTAACCTTAGCCTGAGGTTATTTGCAAAATGTCAAATATATCAACAACAATGAAAATTGCTTTTAGAATGCAAGCTAAACATTATGACATTGTGACATATTCGTATTGATCGATCTACCAGCATCTCAAGCATCAGTGGTGCATTGTAGTCTTTCATAAACGGTGAGCTTTTTATTCAAAGCAACCCAAATGGGGCCCATTCAAATCCCTCATTTCATTGCATTAAGCCACCTAGTTAATAAAGAATCAATACATTGAAAGAGCAAGGTTATCCTTTGTCTATAAGGGTTGATATCGTTTTGAACCTCTTATAGTTTGTGAGCTGAAAGGAGACCCCAGTGAAATCTATACTCATCAAGTGGGTCAAATCGAGAGATAGAAGCACGGCCAGGAAGAATAGCACTTGTCCTTTAAAACAACTGAACATCTTATCTGGCTCCCTGAGTGGTCCTGGAGAGCAGGTCACAAAATGTCAATTTCTCATCAAGACAACATTGTCCATGGCCACAGCTCCCTTTAATGCACAATTAAGCAGAATGCAAGTTGAGTGGCAATCAGCATATCACAGCCTATGATGTCAGCCAGCATGCATAGATCTCATGGTGCATAAGATAAAGCAGGCGTTGCTGATAGTGTGAGGGCAGACGACACTCAAAAAAAAAAAAGATTCCATTTTGGACTGCAATCGGCTGGTGCTTGGAAACGTTCCCTCGATAATCCAATGCGTCTGATAACAATAGTCGCCCACCTGCTGCCTGACATGGCACTATCTGTTTCGGATAAACAGACACACTTCTGGATCTATCATCTTGCTTACCACGACTTTTTCAAAAATTCCCAGACAAAAATCTAACGAGTGCATCCAGGAGATGACTAATAAGAGCAGGTTCACTTTAGTTTTCTGTCTATCGAATGAACCTGGGCAATTAAATGGACTCATACAATACTCCACTGTAAATAGCAGCACAGCAGAGAAAAACAATGTACCTTGCGAGTTTGTAAGTGTGCCCTGTTATGCCCAGTGAGGAAAACAGCTGCCACACCACTCAATCATTGTGAGAGGCTCTTTATTGAAGAACTCTAATGGCCAGCCTCCACCATGATGTTAATGTGTGCATTAAATATTTATAAATCCTGGGTCAATACCGCCCCATAACCAGGGCCTGACAGAACCACCCTTACCCCGCCCCTTTCTGTACCATGTGGCCACCACCACTCTCTCAGACACAGGCAGAGGTCAAGGGGTCGCACAATCAAAGGAGACCAAGGCTTACCGCATCCATATGTTGCCACTCTTATCAAGACTTTACTCGGTAGTGGTTATCTGTCAAAGGAAAGAAATATTGAAAGCAATATCGATTTAAACTAGCCTTGTGCTGCCGTGGGCCAAGCTTCAAACATCTGCTCATGCATTGTTATGTCTAAAAATCCTTTCCCTCAATTACATATATAACAGGCAGGCAATAATATTGACTACCTTGTGCAATTATTACCAACTACAATGGCCAAATGACAACAGACCATCAACAACCTTGCTTATTATTATTATTATTATTATTATTATTATTATTATTATTAATACTTACAAATGTGTTCAAAAACATTTTACTTGCCTGAAATCATGCTAAACAACTAATTTACATAGAATTACATGTAGTATGTCAGTGGCTTAACGTGTCCATATCCAGGTTGCGGCTCGTCTGCCGTTCAGGTGAAAGATTGTGCTCCAGTGATAGCACACACAAAGCCAGGCCGGACAATGAGCCAGTCAATGGAGGGCTCTAGTTGAAAGAGCCACAATGGCCGTGCATGCTGGGAATTGGGGCTGGATGATATAAAGGAATGGACCCTTCATTGAGGCCGTGGAGGACAAGCATTCAGAAAAGGCTTTTTGTTTGGTCTTTATCAATCCGCCCGTTTCCCATGAGGAACAACAATTCTAACTGACCTTAAAAGAGAATATTACCTTACGCATTCACTCCCCATGTAAGTCTTATTCAGGTGCTGGCATGTTCACTTTTGTGGGGTTTGATATAATTTATTTTTGCCCTCGTGTACCATATTTAGGAATGGCACAAAACCAAAAGTGGCCTGTAGGGCCTCTCCTCCTGTCAGCGCTAAGAAATTGCAGGGCTTTGGTCTTTAACACGGGACATTTGGCGTAGAACTAAAACAGTTCTATTCACTTTCTTGAAATTTAGCACACCTCAAAACAGATGACATTAAGCATACTTTAAAATGCACGCTACGCTGTCATAAATAGTCAAACTGGATCTTCTCTTTCAAAGGACAACGGATCAAGGCAAACAGGGTGACCTTTTTTTTTACCAATCCAACATTGCCTCTGTCTTCTCCTTGTGAACCGTAGCATTTGATAAGACTCTGTTCCCCTGTCTACTGTACACAGAGTCAGTGTCGGAGACAAAAACCCCAGATCCATGCAAAGATTTCCACTTCACTCGCTGTACTGAAAAAGGATGAGCAAAGTATCCCAGCGCTCAAAAATCCATTAAACTTGTATTTGGGTGTCATTTGATACTTCATCAATGTTTTAGTGCATTTTAAAACCACAAATTTAACCACAAGGATTTGGCAGAAATACAGTCAGTATTCAACATAAAAGTAAAAAGCACAGTTCTATCTGTCCAAAGTACAGAGTAAAGTAACTCCAAATCAGAAAGTATTTGACTACAGCAATAAAATTATATCACTTCAACTACATTTTGAGCCATAGTCTACAACATAGAGCCCCTTTCATAGCACCCTTCTGTAGAGCTTTGTCCAGTAGTTCTGGATATGATATCATCTATTAATAATGTATTGGCAATGGATTACATAAAAAAGAGTGCAGAAATAACATCCAATATTCATGCCCCCTGAGCTTGACTGTGTCCAAGCCGTTTGGCCCATAAAACCCTAGCCCCATTTCCATATCCGCTGTGGGTCGCGACAGGTCTGCCGCACAAAGACTCACAGAACAGCCAAACTCAGGAAAAGGGCTGTAAAAACCGGGTGGATTTCTGAACCCTTGTGAAACAGTCCCTGTTGAAAAAAGAAAAAAAAAACAAGTCCAAAAAGTATTTTACGGATTTCAGCGCCTGCAAAAAAAAAGCATGGTACTGTATTTCCCGTTTAATTGTGCCACTTGAGAAATTGACGTGCCTCTGAAACATGGCATGAATCTCAGTTATTGCAGTCCCCTTGGCGGGGAATGTTGATACAACATCTGCATGCTATAGAAAGTAATGGAAGTAGCAGAGGTAGCAGCTGCAACGCTACAGGAAGTGTGCCATTTTCAGGCAGCACTGCTGTGAGAAGCGCTCACTGCCAGCCTGGTCTTGCAGGTGACTCCGATTGCGGGGACACTATGACAAACACACCGGGTCTGGAAGAGCGGCGTCCTGGGGGATGACAGCTTCTGTTTGATTGTCAATATGGCTCATTAGCAGAAAAAAAATGGAGAATGTGAAAAAGAGATTAAATGGCCTGAGACACGGGCGCTACCTCCTCATGTTCCATTATCACACAGGGTTTATTGTGGTCTAATTCTACGTCTAAAAAAATCCACTCGAAGCACACAACAATATCAGCTTCCAAACACAAAGGAAAGGAATCCAATGATACAGCAAGAATAGCAGCATTATATAGAGGGTGCATTTTTATAATACTCCACTAGACTCTTAGGAGACGTCTTTAAATCTATTCATACATTCCTACATAAGCCTCCTTCCACACCCTTTAGAAACATCCTCAAACTTGAGGATGTGTTCCTCCATCTTAGGGTGGCCTGGCCAGCAAAGCAGCGTGTAAGGGCCTTTCCCTGAAGAGTCCTTGTCACGCAGCGCCAAACCTCTGTGATTATCGTTGTTTTCGCAGAGAGAGTCCATGCCTGCCAATACTGCTGTTCCATAAATGAATTTGGCCCCTCGTCAACGAATTACCTAACACGTAGAACTGTGTATGTGTCACATCCAATTCCAACTCACCGGCTTGGGTAGTGTGTGTCGGCTGGAGGACTTAATCATCAATTGTCAATCATAATAAGTGAAATACATTGGCATTTCCCATAAATAATAGTGTAAGGAAGAAAATTGTGAGAAATAATAATTGAAGTCAAAGGATATTTCACAATTCTGCATGTCCAATTTGGACACTTTAAAAAAAATTTGGCATTTAGCTAAGGGAGTCAGTGATCAAATACTAAATAAGTCAATGTTATAAAATAAATCTAATATCTCTGTTTATTAATTTGTAAGCAGTAATTAGTAGTTTGTAGGTTATTCTTGGCACCATTCAGTAATGACACTAGTCAGATTTAGACTTTAGCCTATATTATAATGTTGAAGGGCTTCACTTAGCCTACCTTTTTCTCTAATCAATAACCATACTTTTCGTTGCGGCGAAAATAACCAAGCTGACCTGCTTATCAGACCTTGATCAATCATGCAACACATAATATTCTAATGGGCAAACTGAGCATTTTGCACAGGGCTGATGTGTTTGGCATTAAGCTCATATTTTCCCTCGCCCTGATCGAGTCCACTCCGCTCTCTCCCGGCTGGCCGTCATATAGATCGGAGTCTGCGGGGGCCAGAGGCGCTGACAGAGCCCAGATGCTCCCAGTCTGTCTGGGGGACTGGGGAGACTGGTGCCATGGGGTCCTGGAGCCTCTGAAGTGCCGCCCCTTCGTCAACAAGACCAAGGCTAGACCTGCACTTTCTCCAGTCTGACTGAGAAACTCTCCTCGTTCTCCCAATCTGACAACCAGGTCTATAGTCATAGATTGATATGTGAAGGAATACACACACACACACACACACACACACACACACACAGACACACACACACGCTCTTAATCACTGCGATGTAAAGTAAGGGCTGTTCATCAGCGTTCCTAATTACACTGCCCTAGACAAACACTCAAACGTAAAAGGCCACTCACCTATCTAACTCAAACCTAAAGTACACAAGTGAACATTCACAAATGTCAGGCTCACAAAGGTATGTTTCAAGTACATGCACATGGACGCGGTTGTAAGCGTTGCATCCTTCTCATTTAGAGCATGTAGCTCAAAGTGTCCAAATCCAAAGTGTCCACGGCTTGACTCATTTTGT
>JAVQIZ010142171.1:0-18985 GCA_036023535.2 Galaxias brevipinnis | reverse complement strand
CACACACACACACACACACACACACACACACACACACACACACACACACACACACACACACACACACACACACACACACACACACACGCACGACTACGAGCGAGGTGGTGGTGTCCCAGAGTGGAATACTCTATTGTAAATGCTGCGTAAGCAACACCGCCACAGCCAGCCCGGCCCAGCACAGCCCAGCCCAGCACACTCGGTGCCTTGCTAAGCGGATTTCATGTTTGCGGGTTGTGTGTAAAAAATGCGTGCCACGTGGGCTTTTACAACAACAGCGTGTCATAAATAAATCCTGTAAATAACTTAGAGAAACCGCTTTTCTCTCTGCACAGTTCCTGTATCAGTTGCCTTTGCATGAGGTTTGCGTGGGTGTGCACTCTGTAAAGCTAAGAAAACGTTGGTGGGGGAGGGGGCAAGAACAATGTAGAGGGGAGGTTCAGTGAGAAAAAGAAACAAAAAAGAAAGAAAGAAAGAAAAAAAGAAAAGACAGAAAGATGAGTAGTAGTAGATGCGAAGCGCAGCCAAGATGGCCAGGGCATTGCCATGGCAACGCAGGAGTGCTACAGGTAGTGCAATCACCTGAACCAAACACAGGTAGACAGAAGCTTGTTAAAAATGACCTGGATACGACACTTGTCATATGGGCCATGGAAATAACACAGAAAGCACACTGTGACTTGCATCCTTGATGCTCTGCCCTCCAGTTGCTTCCCCATACAGGTCTTGACTCTACCTTCGCGCTATATTAAACATCTCCCCGGCCTACGAGCCACAATTTGTGGCAGACTGGGATTTCTAAGCAGCAACCATGCCTATGAATAAGACTTATGAAAAATCGGATAGTAGACCACCACCTACATCTAGTACACCGGCAGCTGTCCTGGTGACTCATCAGAGAAAAGCACTTTATGGGGCTACATCACCAGCAGGAAGCCTAATGGGATAATGGTCTGGCTGATGATGCTCTGATAATGGATTCAAATAGACAGTAACCTACCCCACTAATAGCTGGGGCTAATCGTGATGGGAGCAGTAGAAAGAAAAAAAAAAAATTACAACAATAAAATACGCAGCTTCCAAATGTCATGTAACGTGAAGCCGATCATTTGCATTAGTGGGCCTGACGCTCGTCCGCTCGTAAAAAAAAAAGGGTGCGCGGGGCTCCTTGCTGTCTGGGCGGAGGTGGTGAAAGCATGCGACACACAGCTGGGCCAGGGCGACACAGGCCAGGGTGTCTCAGCCAAGATCGCTCGCCACATGACAACAGTGGAAGCCTGGCAGGCAGCAGGCTCTGCAAACCCCCCCCCCCCCCCCCGTCTTGCCAACGGGCAGCTCCCAGTGACAGGGCATGGCAGCACAACACAGAGAACCAGGTCCCGAGCACAGCTGCTGTCCTCCGCGGCGAGCCACGTCGTGCGGGGGCACTCGGGGGAGGTGCGTGCGTGCGGGCGTGACGACCGGGCATGGACCTCGGCGCGCAAAGTAAAGGAACCACAGTGGGGGAAACTACACCCCACGCGCCTGTGAACCTTTTCCATATCTTCTTCAATGGACAAATGGCGGGGCGTGAGCTGGTGATACTGTGAGAGGGGGGTTAAGGGGGGCTGTGCTGCAAAGCTTTGATTAGACTAGCCCCCGCTCGCTTGTCCTTGAATGGGACAAGTTCACCTTCTTAACATTCACGACGGAGGACAGTGGACACAGACGTCCCCTTCGCCACCGCGCGCAAATGTATTACCTCCCATAAACGATTTCACCTCTTTTGTGTGTGCCAAGTGAAGGGGGACAGGAGGCAAAGCCGCAGCTCGGGAGACAGCCATGATGAAGAAAGAGGGGAGGACAGAGTGGAGGTGGAGGGGGGAGGGGGGGGGGACTCAAACGTCTTTTGTAGGCACACACTGAATTTTTATGAATCGCCGGGAAGAACGCTGACAAATCAGAGCTGATTGCTTGTGGAGCAGAGACATCACACCCACAGGAAATAGAAAACGCTGAGTGTGGTCACCCAGAGAAAGGAGAAAGAGAGCGTTAAAGTGCTAGAGAGAGAGGTGAGAGAGAGAGAGAGAGAGAGAGAGAGAGAGGACTGGTGGTAGGGCTATGGCCCCCAAAAAAAAAAATAAATAAATAAAAAAAACAGCCTTGTGAAATAAATGCCATGTCAACACATTTGGAGGAGCTCGAGAAGAGCGGGCTGGAAGAAAAGCCCTGATCTCAGCAAGGACCATGACCAAGGCACCAATTAGGAGGCCGTTAAGTTGAGCAAATACGACGAGAGCCGCCCGCTCCGCCCTTAAAATTGCACGCCCGTGTTCGTCGAAATCTTCAGAGGCCGGAGTTCGTGTGCGGTGGCAGGGGTTGGGCAAGGTGAGCGAAATACAAAGGAGTAAATCCCCAACCAGCCGGTGAATGCTGATGGGACATGATGGGTCTGGCCTTAACAATCTCATCCCCTTCCTCGGCCTCTCCGGGGGTCCACCAAGGCTGAGCACCATTAGCTACCTCCAGCCTTTGTTTGCAGCCCCCCCCTACAGCATCCACACACCACGGCCCCCCTGATGAATATTTATCACTCTGTCATTCACCGCCCCGGGGAGGGGGCTGGTGTAGGAGGTAGAGGGGTGGTGGTGGTGGTGGGGGGGGGGGGACTGTTACAAGATGCTCGGGAAGTAATTTTTCCAAGGATACGTCCAAGGCTCCTCCATCATCTCCCGCCCCAAGATGGTGGTGGGCTGGGGGTGAAGGGGAGGGGGGGGTGTGCTCGCGGGAAGAGCCAGCTCCACTTGACAGCAGTGTAACAAGATTATCAGGGCCATAAGAGCAAACAAAAACCCCAGCAGCCTGCCTCGGAATCCAGATTACAGCAGGGACTGCTCTCAGAATACTAAACGTGGCTAAGGGAAGCGCAGCGGCCTTGTTAGGCTAACAGAGGTACCGGTTTCACTGAAGCCGTTGCACGGCAGACCACCTTATATGTGGTCCAACTAGTGGGTAGAACTAGCACACGCCTAGGGTTAAACTGTTACATATGCATGTGCTCGCAGGCACGCGGATGCGCTAGCCACATACGCACGCACGCACGCACACACGCACGCACGCACACACGCACACACAGAAATTGAAGTTGTCATTGCTGATTCCTAAAAGGAAGCAGCCCTGTGCAATGCTTGGGCAGGTTCTTAATGAAGTGAATAAACTAGGCAGTGGAGATGCATACTGATGAAAGACAGGGCCTAACAATGACAAGTGGTCTGAACTCTAAGAAACAAACAACCGAGCGAGCTCACTATTAAATATCTCACTGTTGATATCATTCATTAAAACTGGGCTGCTTTGGCGTTGGCTTCTGTTTTTGATACGGTTAGTTCAAGCGTGCAGAGGCAGAGAGAAGATTTGTGGATTTGGACATGTAATTACAACCTTAGTATTATTTTTTCTTGTATAGATCTCAGCTGTCTCTGCAAAATACGTTTTGCTGCCTGCCTCTGAGGGGGAGCACAACCAGAGGAAGATGCTATGGCATCAAGTATATATAGAAAAAAAAACTACTCAGTTTCTCCACAGTCACCATTATCATAGACTTCACAACACATATCCCAGAGATATTTTTCAGCTAGCTTCTTATTCCTCCAAGAAAAAAAAACTATAGACAAATCCATCTTACACTGTTGCTTTTCTGTATGTGAAATGTGAAATTTGGCTTGTACCCATTCAGACTAACCTAGCCGATTTCATTAGCCGGACCATTTGAGTCTCTGCGAACTAAGAGTTCCAAACTTTAAACACATTAACTTAAGCTGGTACAATAAACCCTAGTATACAGACAGTCTAGTATTAACACCACTTCCACGTTAAACATTTTAAGATTTAATGGCTGACGAGAGCCATCACTTGGAAACCCTCCCTTTCCATCCTGAGGGAAAAAAGATAGATATTCAGATCTAATCATCCCTCCCTTCAGCTGAGTGAAGTCAATTATCAAACAAGCTGCATGTGTCGGGCGCCATTTAACTGCAAATTAAAAATCAGACTCCTCTGATAGCTCAGGAAGAGTTACTGGGAGGCTTCCATCAATTTATGTATGGAGTAGGCAAGGCAGCATGAGACAAAGAGAGAGAGAGAAAGAGAAAGAGAGCGAGAAAGACAAAAAGCGAGTAAAAGTGAGAGAGAAAGAGAGAGCTGGACGAGGGAAGCTATTAACTTTGGGCTAGGTATTTAGAGCGTGAAATAAGAGTGACAAAGAGAGAGAGGGAAAATCATTCAGCAGCAGGTTTCAAAGGAGAGAAGTGTGATGTGTTGTTAAGTGGGAAAAATACTAAGCCAACAGACAGCTTTGCTTATTAGAGGTTCAGCGTGATGACGAGAAAATGCTGAACATAAACAGACACATCGTATCATGTATCATGCTGTCTGGTACCTCTCTCAGCATTCTATAGTAGACATCCTTTTGAAACCAGAGGCAAGAGGCTTAGAAAACACAAAAAACATTTTATTTTCTAAAACATTACGAATAAGCTAGTTGTCCTAAACCATCTTCAGATTTTTCCTAACCAGTTCATCTCTTTCTCAGGGATAAAAGCCTACTCGCAATTACACCTGTGGTTGAACTTCAAACCATAGCAATAACAACACACACACACACACACAAAAAGGACTATAATTGAATATTAAATGTAAAACAAATTTGAGTGATGCGATTTGGTTAACGGTTTCTGACAACTCAATTGGACCTCGTACTGTTTTGAAATAGAATGCTGCTGCATTAAACTGTGGCTTACTACCAGTGCTGCTATGCGAAGTGTGGTGGGAGAGGAGAGGAGACTCAATTCCACACATGCAGCCCACACACTGGCATAATGAGCCTTACTACTATAAATCTGACCATCTCTACACAAGATCAATGATTTGTTCTCTAACCCCAAATTGACCCAACAGCTACAACACGATATATGAACGTTGCAGAACATTTATTTATTCATGTTTAAAACAAGAAGAAGTGGATTCTGTAAATTGTGGAATGCAGTGAGAATGATGAGATTTTGATTAGGACTGCAACCTCACCAAACATGTACCCATAAATGTAGTTAATAACATGAACCAGCCCAGGAAAACCAATTGTATCGTGTCTGTCAAAAGTTAGTCCATTAAAGCTAGATCTAATACAATACACTAATGATGATGAGACATAATAGCAATAGCAAACAACTCTGCAACCAAACCTCTATCACGACCGCTACCTTGCTCTGTCTGGATCAAAGTATTACTTTGAGAAATGGAGAGGGTATATATCGCAATGCTCAGCAATCATAATACAAGCTGCCCTTGCATCGGGTTTCATCATCAACACTCCCTCCCTATTAAACAGAAGAACCCTATTGATCTTTTTTATCCTTTCCCTTCAGGCTTTCTTATTCCCCATGTAGCCTAAGCAGCACTTTTGTGGACAAGCCCCACGCTGGTTTCTTTATTTCATTTCTGGGGGCATTTAATTGTCCTGAATAGACATAACTGCTTCGAGACTAAGCGGTGTTGTGTTGGCCTTATGCAAGGGGGTGTTAGCGGCAACGCTGTGCAGTGCTGTGTAGTCTTGCACGGTGTTTCGTCAACCAATGTGCCCTTCCTCTTCCTCCTCCACCCCTCCTCCTACCGCCTGGCCATCCTAAAGACCGCTGTCAACGGGTATTAACGGAGCGCCAGGATCACCTCTACTGTATCCAGGGCTCCTCATATCTTTGCCACCTCAATGCGAGCGGCCATAAATCTTGGGAGCTGATCTATCCAGCGGTCCCCCCCCCCCATCCCCACGCCAATGCCTCCACTCCTGCTGTGCCACTATACGGGGCCCCTCATCTGTCCTCGTTACCCGCTGTGGAGAGGAGAGGCAGGTATTATGATTCCTCTAGAAGCCCGGGTTTCTGATGTGGAACAAGGCTGTCTGTCTGTTAAACACACATCAGTGGCCTGCTTGCGAGAACCTGGATGACGAAATGAGTTGAATATGGGCGCAATAGCCATGCAACTTTTTGTAGGACAGATTTGTTTACCCGTGCCCACTGAAATATCCACTGAGAATTTGTGTGCCAGTCAGGAGTCACCTTGGGGAAATTTACAGGTTTCAAGGTGACTTTTGACTCGCGAAAAAAAAAATAAAAAAATAAAAGAGATATTACAGACTGTCCTTTCATACACTGGCTTATTAATATGGCTCTCCATAGGAAGTAGTCAATCTAACCACATGTTGCTAAAAATAGCTAATGCAAGACTATCCACACTGGCATACTAAAACAGAAATGGCAGCACTATTACACAGCATCCTAAATGGTTTGATATTATCCGCAACCTGAGACTAAATGCATTCATTGTTCAATAATAATAGCAAGCACCTGCAGCATTGACAGCACTCCACACGTTGCAACATCAGGAAGATACTGATCTTTTTAGTGGTTTGTTCATTTCTCGTAAGGTCTGACAGAGTTGCATGGGTGTTCTGCTTTCAACTTATCTTGCAGCCACATCATACCTGACCCAGTTAAAATCGTCTTTTAATTGTTGCAATTCATTATAAAGCCATGGACCTTAAAAAATAAGCTCATAATGTATACGGATTTGATATTAGGCGAAAGCTGACAACTACCCACTTTAGGTAACATTATCGTTGATTGACATAATGACAGCACAGCAATATATAGAAAATTTGATGATTACCTAAATCCCAAACTGCCTTTTTTCAATCCATGGTAGACATAACAAACATGCAAGTAATTTATTTCTGAGTCGGACTTAAAATCAGCACTATTTCATCTCCCCAGCGAAGGCAGTTTACTGATAAACATCATCGATCCGTATCCACCGAGCAGACCTTTGTCCGGTGGTGCCATGTTTCGGGTGGATTCTCAAACGTACATAAATACATCTTTGTGATGATTCAGCATGATACAATCATCATATTCTCACATTTGCTGATAACGATCATAAAATAAAAAATAAAGATTATGATGTAGATTGTATTTAAGTAAATATTAACAGCGGCTCGATGTGACATTGTAACAATTACAACCAGCTAAATTACTACTCACTTCAGGTTAACCAATTTATTGAATGGCACAACCAAGACGATTATCATTTAAAAACACCAGCAGCTGACTTAAATTATCTTGCATGCATTTACAACTGCAGTGAAAAAAACATATAAAATTGTATCCTTAGTACATGCCATCAGATATTCTACAACCAACCTGATCGCTCTGACAACCGCTGCCTCGGATTGCGCTTGCTCCTCTGGCTACACACGCACTGATGTGATGAAGCAGCAGGTTTGAAAGGCTCGCAGCGAACGCAGAAGTGCATGAGTTGGCAAACCAACTAGTATCAACTGGGTTGGAATGCCTGACCAATACAGGTAGCAAGGGTTACCTCGTTTGTAATATGAATGACATAGCTCGTTATTTAAATTAAAAACATCAAAATTTTCTCCAAACTGGGGTCGGAGTGTGTGACACACAGTCTACTCCCGCCTCGCGACCAACAAGCAAGGGAATCCCCGAGCTCAGCTACTTGTAATGTAGTTAACCTTTTCGGACAATTTTGTCAACTCTGTTAAAAACAAACCTATTCCTTTTGAATTAATCCAAATATTAACAATCAGAACTGAATATTTGGTTGTTCAATGACACTGTTCAAGACGTGTAAATGTAAAGTAATGTGTTCAAAACATGAGCTGCTAGCTCAGCATACTGTGGAAACCTGAGACAAGCTAGCTGAACATCGCTGAGATGGCTCGTGCCTGACAGCGGCAAGGCAAGGCGTGCACACTCAGCATAGCAACATCAAAACGTTCAAATTACAGTTTAAACTTACCTGCTTAAATATTTATATTCGATTGACCTTGCCGTTATTTACTCAACAACAGAAAGTACTGAACATAGCATTTACGACTGTAATTTCACTGACAAAATCAGCATGCCCGATCGCTCGTATTCTTCTTGTTGATTCCTTTCTCTTGTATAGAAGCCAGACGTCATGATGTTTGGTCACGTGTCTTCATTCATGAAGGAAGGATCTATCACTTAAAAAGTAAATTTTCTCAGTAAAGTACAACATCTTGCAAAGGGTTTAAATGCATAAAAAATGCTCTCCTCAAAGTTATTTTACATCCTGTGTTGTGTGGAAAAAAATATATAAATACATACAATTTTGGAATAATTAATAAAAGCTTTTATTTTAATAGCAAATTTGTTGGAGAAAAATAGTTATCTAATGGAATTTCTTTTTTTTGTATGTTTTTCCATGGCAGAAATGTGTAAGACTTTAGAATTCAGAGTACATTAGCAGTATAAATGTACTGAAGTAGAACTATAACCTCCACCAGATACCAACATTGATGGTCCTTAAATTACTTACAGTTCATAGTAAATATGATAAATATGACAACAAAGGACTGGAAAACTTACACTTTTCATGATAAGATAAGAAGAGTCTAGTCCAGGAAATATAAAATAAAATGTCTAAAAATGTTTCCTGTTCTTCCTAGTTTTGCAATAGAAATGAGATAAGACAAATCCGGACATAAAACACAAAACTGTCATGTGGAATAGCTTGAGCCAAAGAGCACATAGTATGAGCATGGCATGCTCTTCATGAAACATTACAGAAAACCTTTGATCATAAAATGCCATCCCTGCCGTTGCATACAATCAATCCTAGAGCGAGGGAGTTCAGGCCTGTGAACTGTCTCCAATCACTGGCATACATTTGAACAGTCCTCGCACTTATCGGTTAATCCTCAAACACAGCTCCACTGATGTGACAAATCACATGTCGCAGGTTGGCATCTGTCCACCTGTAGCAGAGATGCTCAGGTCTTCTTGTACTTTGGGTTGTTGTTGTTAAAGACGCTGAGCCCAGATCGGCCTCCCACGCCTGCTCCTGTCACTCCTGGCTGCTGCAACACTTTGTCAAGGGTTGTCTTCTTTATGGCGGCTGGGGAGATCTTCTCCTGATCAGCTAGGAACTGAAGCTCTCTATTTGGAAAAGGGCAAAAAGAAAACATGAACATTTAATTTTTTTCATATTATAATATGTTGTCGAACCAAAATCATCTACTACATGTATCTAGCTCCCTCTACTGCTCGAAGTGATACCCTCACACTCAGAACTAATACACACAAAAAAACACATGAGCCACTGTTTGCCAAGCTTCAATATTCCCCCTGGTATACCTGGTCCTGATGCAAGAGGCCTCCACAGCGTTAATGAGAAGGCTACGGAAGCCTCCACTCTCCATGACATGAAGGGCGTGGATGGTGGCGCCCCCTGGTGAACATACGTTGTCCTTCAGCTGGCCGGGATGCTGCTCAGAGTCCAGCAGCATTTTAGCTGCTCCCTGGGTAAGACACAGGTTAACAAATCAACACAAAGTTTGAGTATAAAGACAAAACGCAAGATTGTATGGAACCATTGTTCAATTTTCAAATCTTACCAGCAAGGCCTGAGCTCCAAGTCTTACAGCCAGTCTCCTGGGCAGACCCATCTTCACTCCACCATCAGCTAGAGCGTCCACGGCTGTAAATGCCTTCCGGTGAACAAAGAGAAGCTCTGACAAACTCCAAGCAAGTACACTTTTTGAAATTACAAACAACTATTAGAAAGTTGACAGTTGTGTGTGTACATAAGACACTGGTCTATCACATGCATAGCACGCTGTTGACCACTGAACATTGCACTTACATAGGCAGGGCCACTGCCACTGAGTCCTGTGACTGCATCAATGAGGTCCTCCTCCACTTCTGTGCAGTAGCCCACACTGGCCATAAGCTGCTCCAGGAGTTTCCCATCCTGCAGGTCTGCGTGGGTGCCCGTGGCGTACACTGTCGCCCCCTCTCGTACCAACACTGGGGTATTCGTCATGCAACGCATCACCTTAGGAAAGGGGCGGTACTGAAGCAACTTCTGCAGAAAGTAAAAATGGGTACGGTTGTTACTAGAGACTTACACCTCAGGAATAACAAGTATAAAGTCAATGACGATTTTAAGGAGTGTCTAAATTACATATTTGATTAGCTGATTAATAAGCATCAGTACTCTGGCCGCCCAATGCAAAGCAGTCAATCCGGTTTTTGCGATTCTACACGCAGTAATGAGGGAATGGAGTGTCCTCATGTTACTACTTATCTCAGCAGGCAAGTTTGGCCAAACAAGATCACCGATAATAGGGAACACTAGTACTCTTTCGAAGTCAACTCTGTCTTCTACAACCCTAGACAAACACTTGCCTTTTCTATGGAGCTAATTGTGACACCTGCAGCACAGGAGACAATAAGGTGGCGGTCTTCGATGTCCGGCCCAATCTCATCCAGCACAAAAGGAATGATGTGTGGCTTGACGGCTAAGAACAGAACATCACTTTTGTGAGCCACTTCTTTGTTGCTGGTTGTCAGATTGACACCCAATTTCTGTAAAAAGAAGATAATAATACAACATTGATCAAGTTATTATTATTATGATTATTATAATTATTATTATTATTATTATGTAGCACTTCACCAGTTCGCATTTTAATGGTTGTTGAAAGCACACCCACTCTTAGTCCTGATACTGTGGGAAGATCCGTGTCTGGAGAGCTGGCCGTGATTCTGTTGGTGGCTATCACACCTTCAGATGGAGAAGGTAATACAAATCAATAGGCTGATTGAAATCTGATCGCATGACTATAGAAAAACAGGAATATTTAATTCATAATTTCACTATAAAAACGAACCTGCAGCAGCGAATCCTCTCACCAAAGCATGGGCCAACTGACCTGCCCCAACAAAACCTACACTCATTTTGAGTTTCCTTCCTTCAAGATAAAACAAACGAAACATATAAAACTTACAGAAGAGTAAAAAAAAAAGCAAGGAATGATTAATTATTCGTTATTACAACGTTTGCAACATTGTGGGTGCTTAAACCTTTTAAGTGTCAGAATAAACAGGTTACCTAGGCCTTGTTATCATTTACAGCAGTAAACTAGAACAATAAACTACTTCCTGATTGGTAGGAAAATGCAGTATTATCAAGCTGAAAAAAACTAATGAGACAGGCGCCCATTGGAATTATTTGAGCTGTCAGATAAACTTACCCTACGCACAATCGCAAAGGGTTTTTCAATGGATTTTCAATATCCTCATAAAGTAAATTCAATACCTGTGATTACGCCGTCAACGTGGCCTTGTATTTAGGTCTACATGCGTCTGTCTAGAGTGACGTGTAACAAATCCATTGCCATGGTTGGATTTTTACTAGGTATATTTTTGCGTAACCAATCATTGAAGCAGCATCCATTTTTGTGGGTGGGCTGAAAGCCAGTTGCATCAGGTCCCGACTAAGAAATGTAGTTGAATAATGGGATCATGTGCCTCTTGCTCCATCTACTGGCCAAAGCATTGTAAACATTATAAGTACAATTTCCTTGTACAACGATTGTAATGATCGTGACAGCAAACTCAGAATTTGTTTCATAGTGTAACGCTTTGAGTGCTTCACATTGAATATAAATCAAATCAAATCAAATCATGTTTATTTATAGAGCACATTGAAAACAGGGGCAGAGCTGTACAATACATTCAGACACAATATATCAAACATAAAAAAGCCATTATGTATTATATTATTTAGTAAATTTATTTTTTCCAAAGTACATTGAGAAGCATGATTTCTTTCTTTCTTTTCAGAACATTTCTTTAAAAAAAAGTTATTTTCTAAAATGACCATTGGTACCAAACATCAATAAAAAGAGGACAACATGCAAATTACTGACAAAATACTGGTGTACTAAACACTGTGTGGCCTATATACTGCAAAAAGTTATGAAAATATCTGTGTAAATAGCAGCAGTTATTATTATGTTTTAAGCAAAACTCCAACACAGAAAATGGAAAGTGCTTTTTCTGCAGCAAATTGAGAAAAGGTTTTGGTTATATGTTGCAAATATTTTCATTATGGAATATATTAAAGTCAATGTTTGTCATCCTCAAGACCCAAGACCCTCCGGTATACATGTAATATTTACACGTTTAAATTTTTAGGCTTTTGATGTGAACATGCTGAATGTTCGCCTACTAATTATCCACTCTTTTCAGAAAACTTATACAGGGCCAGAAGTGCAGCTTACAAGATGACAGCCATTCGATGCTGAGACAAATATATTATATTATATTTCCTTAATATTTCCTTGAAAAAGTTGATGACTATTTATACACTGGTTGCAATAACTGCCCTGGGGGCTGACCCATAGCCTCTAGTTTGTTTTAATACTGTATTCAAATGTATTTACTGTATTTAATACTGTATTAAAATGCTATACAAAGCTGTAACACTGACAGACAATTCATTTACAACATGAATGGGGCCTGAAGTTTGGGGGCTACCTTCCTAGTGTGGCCCCTCTCTGTCTCTTTGTATTTTAGAGTCTCAGGCAGCGGACTGGGAGACAAATCGGATCCTCTGAGAATATATAAGGTCCGTAAAGTACAGAATCAGGTTGACGTTGGTGAACACCGCCACCACTAGCTTGCTGTCCCAGGTACAGTTCCCCCTTGGGCAGTCCTCAGGACGCGTGTTGCTGCCATACTTCTTGTCGAAGCTAAAGATGGGCCAGATCAGGGCCGTGCTCATATACAGCAGGACCGCCAGGAAGGTGTAGACCACCACAAATCGGTCGAAGGGGAAGCGGAGCGAGTTTGTCCGCCCCGAAACGGTCACGGCCACCACCAACACGGTGACTGAGAAACACAGGCTGTACACCACCACACAGTACTGAGTGGGAATGAAGTTGGTGTACTCGCTGTCGTTGGCCAGGGCCCCGAAGATGATGCAGGCCACAAAGGCCTGGACCACCTTGAGCAGGCCTGACATGGTGGCCATGTAGCCAACCACGTGGCCCGGCTTGGCCCGGGTCAGGAACACCTCGGCCCCGTAGGGGAAGCAGCAGACGCTGGAGCAGACGGTGACGGCGATGCGGTAGTTCATCACCTCGCAGTCCTCCTCGGGGCAGTCTGTCTGCAGGAAGTAGACAGGGTAGACCACGGAGGCGGTGATGTACATGAGCGTGGCCAGCATGGCGAACGCCACGGTGAAGTTGTCCCAGGATATGGGCATGCAGCTGTGGAGCCGCACCACGTCCAGCATGAACACCACCAGGGTCACGGCGAAGCTGAAGGTCCACACAAACATGCAGAACGTCCCGTAGGTGTCGCTGTAGCCGGCGCCGTGCGCTACCAGGGCGATGATGGTGCTGCCCAGCAGCAGTTGGGACATGCGGGCGACGCCCAGGGGTGAGAGTACCGCCGCCTTGTTGAGAAAGAGCCCTCCTTGGGAATCCATGGCCGACAGCCGTTCTCCTGGTACTAGGGTTTCTTTCGTCCTTATGGAGATTTGCAGGCCTTCCTTACAGCAGTCCGTCTGGTTGTCCTTGTGGCCTACTCTTCCCTACCCACAGGGGCCTCGCCCTCTACCAGGAGCTTTTTATAGACGGACTTTAATTACAAATGTCTCTAAATGCTTTCCTGAGTGTGCTTTGTAATTACTGTAGAGTGCTGGTGATCAAATTACAGCCATCTACTGTGTAGTGTTTAATGTTTTACAGCTCAGAATAAGACTAAAAGTTGATCTCAGTGTTTAAGCTAAACAAAAAGTACTTAGTAGGTTTCTGAGTTTGATAGTTTTCATATCATGCCCATGTTGCATAGACTCATAATGTATGTCTTTGCAAGAATTTAACTTAATTTTGTCAGTAAATTGCGCAAAAAGCAACCATACATTTAGTGTGCCATAATAATCATAGGATGAGTGAATTCCAGTATTAGAGATTAGGTATTGATCCCCGACATGTAGATTCTAAAGTATAAAGTCCATATTGAACAAAAGCTTCTGTTTTGTATGTCTTCCAAACTCACGTTGAAGTAGGATCTCTCCCAGTAAGATCTCTTCCCTCATCGGCCAGCCAAATCCCAGTGTGCCGCAGTCCTCGAACCATAACTAAGGCCAAAACAGGTGGGCAAGCTTGTTGCCCTGTCTGTCAAGTTCATATACCGATCAGCTGTGCCCTTGTAATCCTTTCTCTCAGACGTTGAGCTCCCCTGTGAAGTCCCAAAAATCTCATCTCACTCTCATGTGTCTTTTCCTCTCTCTCTTTCTCTCTCTCTCCCTATGAACTGTTCTCCTACTCTATGATACACCTACGTTCACTCCCCCTCTCTCTCTTCTGTTTCGGTGTGTACACACCGGATCTCTAGGGAAAGTTCTGTAAACAACTGTGCCAAGCACAGGGTTATGGGCCACGCCATAACTATAAATAGGGGGTCTATATTCCGCAGAGGGGTGGGAGCCCACATGTTATCCAGGCGGTGGTGTGGAGAGTCGTATTTCTGGGGGCCACCAGAGACTGAGTCATAACGTTCTAGAGGGAGAGTGGCATTTACACTAAGAGTAATAACAGCGAATACACTCAAAGGCCGCTTTGGACCTAGAATTTCAAAGAGATTCAGATGATAATCTCTCAGTGGGAGGCATAGCAGATCTGGATTATTATGTGTAACATTAAAGTATAAATATATGAATGCATTTATAGAACATATCATTAACCAATTATTGTAGCTAATACATTTAATAAATTATCTAAAGTTTCTCTGTGTGATCAAATATTTCCAGATAAATAAAAAAAATGCAAGACAAAAAGTTTCCTTTGAAATATCTGTAATAGGTGTTTTCTTTTACGTCTGATACAAAGACATGCAACACAAAGAGAAATATTGCAATATATTTACAATTTACAAAGAATCACTTCTCTGCGAAAATAGCACTTATAAATATGATTTACATAACAAAATAAATATGTAAATTACCAATGTATCTTGAGTTATGTTTGTTAAAAAATATGTTACAGAATAAAATTACAATTAGTAATACCTTTCCTTCTGTTGTGTTGTAAAATAGAGGTCCTTTAAAACATTTTAAGAGACAGCAATACATACATTATCATTATATTAAAAAGTGAATTTCTATTAAAATATATAAGGAGGTCATTTTAAAATACACAGGATATGATGTTATAATATCCATTATGCCATACCAAAAAAATAAGAGTAACAATTGTGAACACTTAAAAGAACCTATACTGTCAATCCAAAAATTATACAATATGTGATATTTGTCTCCCATTGAATACAAACCGCACTGATTCGGATGAATATTGTTGTTCCAAGTCATTCTAATAAAAAACAACAAATATCACATTCTGGTGCATGTGTATTTTACCCTTGGGTGTTAAACTGATCAACTGATCTAGCAATGTGGGCAACTATTGTGAGGTAAAGATTAGATCAATTGGCACAGTGGTGTAAATAATCTAAGGTGGCTGGTCATTGACCTAGGAAAGTGCCAGGACAAAGTGAGCACCACAATAAGACATCAAGAGTTCTACTGAACCCTGGGCTGTAGCCTGCCTTCCAAGGCTTGGAGGGCTGATATCGTGACACAGGAAATATAATCCTTTTGTCAAATATGAATCGGTGGTACTATTACAGTGAAAAAATACATTTTCCTTGAAAATAATTCCATATAAGATTGGGGTGTCCTCTATAATCCTTATTTGGAGAAGCAGCTTTGATAAAACATGTTAAATAGCTTGATCCACTTGTGTAACAATTGTATTAATAAATCTTGTAAAATTGCTTATAAAATAACAGCTTATATCAAGCAAGCTGGTGTCAAGATCATGTCAAAAGTTGATCAAGAGAGATCTCTCTAATTGTCTCCCTCTTCCTCCTCTCTTCCGTTTTCCATTTCTCCACTACAAGCTGGTGGATGTGACGCAGAGGTAAATATTATAGTTCCTACCTGCCTCCTTAAACTAGGATTCCTAATCCAGTGCTTTCATACCATTTATGTGTGCCTGTTCCTGACTTGAAACAATACTGCGTGGGTAGATGTTCCCAACAGACAAAACTTAAACCTTGTGTTATAATGTTATACCATCTATATAGACTACGTTACAAAGACAGCTCCCTAAAGTCATTGCTGCAATTCTTAAAAACAATGACTAAGGAAAGCTATAAACAAGGAACAATATCAAAAATAAAAAAACAGAGCCACAAACAAAAAAAAACATTGATGAGCATCCTTAAAACTGGATTACATTCGTGATTTTTCTTCCTCTTTCTTTTCGGACAAAAGGATAATTTAAGGGGAGAGTAGCAGAAAGGTGTGCTTTGTCATGGTGACGTGTTCTGTGAGGTGCTGGCCATTTGTGCTACAAGGGTCAGGGTTCATACAGGTTAAAGGTCAAACAGAGAGTAGCCCTTTGTTGCGACTGAGGTAAGAGCTGAGTCGGATGGCTGGGTAGGATAGGAAACGGGAAATAGGTGACTGCAGACCAAGGCTGCATCGGGTTAGGGGCCGGGGGAAAGCAGGGCAGAGCTGGAGGTATCAGATGTGAGGACTTGGCCATGGAGACCAGCCCCCATCGGTTTTATAGTGACCGAGAGACCAAGTCCCTTTAGCTGCCGCTGCTAAGCATGCCGAGTAGCTTGCTGGGGTCCATGCCCTGTTGCTGGGCCATCTTCTGCACATCAAAGCCCATGTGCATGAGGAACTGTATGACGTTCATCTCCTGGCCTGTGAACTGGTCCCGAATCGTGGGGCAGGTTGGGTTGCAGTGGGGCCAGGGACAGCTGTCAATCAAGTGTACGGGGCAGCCCTTGGGCGGGGACTTGTTGTTCCGGCTGTTGTCATGGAGACTGCGGTCCCAGCAGTGCAGCGCCCTGGGAAGTGAGGTGCCTTTGACCTGCACGTCGATCCAGTAGCTAAAACACAACACAAGATGGCGCTGTCAGCTTACCAAAAGAAAAAACTCACAGACACCAGTTGTCTCCACATGAGAAAATGACGTCTTACAATAGTAATACTCACTTCCTGGTGATGACTTCATGGGACAGGCAAGCAGGAGCAAACATTGCCCTGAAAGTAAACAGAGATACGTAAGGCATGTCTGTTTGAATAAGGCCAAAATACCAAACTTTTTGCATGAAGAAAGGGTAGAATCTAGTGCTTACGGGACATCTTTGAGCGTGTTCCTCAGCTCAATGCCCAGGTTCTGGATGTAGCGCCACTGGCCTTCCTGCACAGGCTGGCCTGTCAGCTGGATGTTGTCCACAGTGAGCTGGGCCTCGTCGAACAGCCACTGGACAATGAACACGGGGCCTACCCAGGGACAAATAGACAAGCAACAGGTTGGACTGGGATGCACACACGCTCATGCTAACAGTTAGAATAACCTCATCATAGTCACAATACTTATCATAACGCTACAATATCGACGATACAAAAAGAAAACCACAGCCAAGGTTAACATATTATTACCAAGGCAACGGGAAGCATCGACTCACTCTTTATGGAGGGGAAGACTCTGTATCCAAAGAAACAGTTCCATTCTTCTCCCTCATGAGCCTGCCTGCACTTCTCTGGCACCAGTCCACCCCAGTACCTGAGGGAAAGAGGCCAACGTCAGAGAAGAAAGAGCCCATCTCCGCAAAAAGCTGAAAACACATACACATGACGCTTAGCGTTTTCAGGCATCTGGTGGCACGCTCCCCTTACTTGATGCCTCTCTTGATAATCTCAGTCGGGGCACAGCTGATGGCGTCCACGCAGTCCGAGTAGTGGTACTGTTTGTTGTCCAGGAACCAGCCCGAGTCGGCCAGGCCCCGCACATTGATCCCGGTGTGGCCCAGTCCCTCCAGCTGCTCGGCCACACGGTCCACGTTCAGCAGGACCCCGGTCCCACCCGCACTGCACACAGAACACACACATTAGGGACATTAGACCCACCACATTCAAATCACACTGGAACACATAGGCCCACGTGAAAAGATTACTATGGACTTGCGTAGTAAAAGCCTGTTCTATGGACTCACCTGCTTCCCGCAAGCAGAAGAACCTTTGCGTTGTCGAGACCTTTGGTCAGCAGATCCTTCACGACTTCCTGAATGATCAGCGACCCCATGAAAGCATAGCCATCTGTACACAAAACGAGCCCAGTCAGCAAAAACAATGCAACTATGCTGAACATCACAGATATAGTTGTGAAAATCTGTTAAGCAATACAGTGTTGGATCACTCTGCAATGCCTTACTCTGGTCTGTTTTGGCTGACGCTCCGCTCCACACATCGCTGGAGCAGTACGGGACGAACCTGGAGGGCAAACATCCACAACATGTCAGACATGCCTTTTAATGTCTGTAATGATTTCTAGTTACAAAGCCAACATCCGTAAGTATCATTTGGCATTGAAGAGTAAAGCAGAGCAGTAAGTACTCTCTGTCTCTCTCTCTTACGCTCTCTCATTCAGAAGAACACACACTTGCCAAAACACACTAAAACACACACACACACACACACACACACACACACACACACACACACACACACAGTCGTTCACAGATAGACACCAAGGGGGAACAACATACACCATGTTTGCGTTCCACCAGTGAGGGTTCTCCTCCGGCAGCGGAGACAGGATCCCGGTGCCTGCGGAGACGGCCGACAACAAGGCAAATAGGAAACATATATCATTAGCCGTCGTGCCACTCCCAAACACGTACCCATCTTCCTCATAATCACCACATGGATTACAGTCATTACACCACGATGAGAGAGAGAGAGAGAGAGAGAGAGAGAGAGAGAGAGGCGTCTCTGCCCTGGCTGCCACGGGGCGCCAGGTAGCCCTGTGCTGTTAACTGTACAGCGACATTATGACTGGGTGTGGGTCTCCGTAAGGATCCTGATAAGGATACACTCTGTGCTTCTCATTCCGTTACACCGCTCTGTTTTCTGGTGGCTCACTGGGCTTTGTTCACTGTGTGAGGGGAGTCAGTCAAGACCAGGCTCCTGTCCCACAGCCGTAGATAGAGCGAGGTGGTGTAAGGGGGAGGGTGGGGGGGGGGGGGAG
>JAVQIZ010142159.1:0-12812 GCA_036023535.2 Galaxias brevipinnis | reverse complement strand
CTTCTCTCTCTTTCTCTCTCTCTCACACACACACACACAAACAAATAATCAAACAGAAACACCCTACTTTCTTGTCTCCTGCATGAACACACACACATCCTGTGGGATGGTGATAGGCTCTGGCCAGATCTGGTAAAAATGTTCCTTGTATTTTCAAGGATGTACTACTTTCGTAGGGGATTTCCTAATTGGACCGCAGTCTTATTTTCTGGGAAACCTTAAGAATAAAGTAACTTTGGAGGAAGCACAACCCGTATGAATCAAAACAAACAGGTGGTGAGTCTTATGAATCGAAGGAAGTGAGATAGGTTTAATGGTGTGTGACTAAACACACACACAGTGTTCTTCTTACGGGTCAACTAAATATTAATTTGTACGTTTTTTTTAAGGGCACCTTGAGCCATGTATGGGCCTTAAACAAATAAAACAATGCAGACGACAAACCCCAAAAAGCCCATCTTCCATTTAGGGAGGTTAATAAAGTTTAAATCTACGTTTTTACCAAACCAAACTTACAACAATTTCATATATTTAACATTTAAAATGAATTTACCTCCCAGGTCTTCACATTTATGGTTTATACAACATAGACGTGTGTTAAATAATGGTTGCTGAGAGTAATGTTTTGACTAAGGGTGGGACCTCAAATACACCAAATAAGCTAATTTATTGGTACTGGACCAGGAACATGGAAGAACAAGAAACGTTTTTGTCTCAATAGCCAAATAAACCCACCCAAAACACACACATAGTCATGCATGGCATACAATAATAATAATAATAATAATAATATTACATTTAATTTGTAATGGGCTTTTCACCGTAAAAAACAATCTCAAAGCGCTACACAACACACAGTCTGTCTGCTTTCTGGTTCTCGGTTTAATATGAAACCGTAAATCCTTTAGTTTATGGATCATATCATATATTCATGCTCACCTTAAGGAAACTCAATCTGTCATATATAAACAACACAATCTATTTAGAGCAATGCATGGGAAAGTTCATCTCAGGGGACGAGTATTACAACATTGAGGTATTACTTTTGTTGTGTGCCACTGTCTACTGTAATATATAATGTTAATGCATGAAACAAACAAAGGATCAATTTGATGAAGTAAACATGAACAAAAGAATAGTCCAACAATGCTATCTGTAGTGGGGAAAGGTTCAGTCCAAGTCCAAAGCGGAATGATATCATTTTACCCGGTTTGCTTGGAATGTGTAGTGCTATAAGATCATTTCAATAATGCAATAAAACACCTCCCAATCCTTTCCTCCACCTTTAGGTTAGGCCATATACCCCAATTGGGAGTTTCAAGTACAAGCAGCGCTCCCTGCTCATGCATGTAAAGTGGTGGGCCATCCAATGTTGCAAGGATGGGGAGTACCCAAAAGAACAGAGCCTGTAATTCCAAAACAACATTGCAATAAAATAAATCTCCAGACTAGTACACTCCTGACTGAAACGACTTTAGTTTTACGTTTCTCCACACTTCCCAATAGAGGGATTTTAATTTTAGATGTTTTTTTTTTATACCAAAACACTACAATTCATTGTAAAAGGGTTTTACTTTATGCTCATAATGTAATGGTTTTTGTATTTACAGAATGCTAAGTTCTGTTATTGTACTCAAATTGTATGCATGTTTTGAGATTTTTTGTGGACTAATGGAAAAAAAACAACTGGCTATATGAGGGACTTCTATTAACAAAGAAAAAGCTATCAATTTCATTAGAGAATATACTTTTCAATATCACAAAATGGGCTCAGAGACAAGCCTGTTTGTTGATGTCAGTTTCGTTGGCCAGCTACACAGATACTGTATGGTCATTCTCTCTGCTGTTTTCTTCATCATAAACTAAATATGCTCTAAAAACTGAAATATTTCAGAATGATATTCTCTTATACAGTGTTCACATTCAATCAAAAGATAAAAGAACATTTTACAAAGGTATAACATTTATTAACCACAAATTATTCTAAATATCTGCAGCTCTGTACAGTACAAAAGGCAACAATCCATACATCTGAGGTATTTCTTCTTCAATATCACACACATTCACAATATGTTTTTAAAAAACTTTATGAAATTATTATGAAAAAGCATTCCAGAAACATGCAGCATAAGTGCAAGATATTAGCCATTTTTTTGTATAGTCATCAGTCCAGCCAGGTACATTTGCAAATGTACAGTGAAATAGTGAAAGCTGTTTATTTATGCATATTCAAATGTAAGCATCAGTAACTATTGGGAGAGTAAAATTGAGGTGTGTAAGGAATTTAACTAATTTAGACAGATTCAAGTTAGGTGTGGTTTCACCAGTGGGATTGTAATTGTAGGTAGAACCTGATTCTGGAAGACGAAAGTCTGTACTTTGTTGAAGACCCACAGGAAGATGAGCAGGATGCTGACATATTGGATCCAGGCGAACTTGATGGTCTCCCAGAAACCAGGTCGGTAAGTGGAAACGGCACAGTTAAAGACAACATTTACATGTTTACCACTGCATATACTGTAAATAGCATTAAAACCAGTACTTCTAGTTCAAAATGGATGAAAATCAATCTTTAAATCCGTACTTTTGTTTTTTACTAGGATGGATACAAGAATCTGCTTACAAGCTAACTACAGTTAAGAACATGATGTGCAATCCTAAAATAAACACGCTGAACTAACTATAGATGTCCCAAATTAAGTATCTTTCGAAATGCAATCCGTCTAGAGATTACATTATAACGAGGTTGGCATCCAGATCGTCTGGCGGCAGAAGCACATTCAAATTATTAAAGCTGCAAATTCAAATGGTTTAACAAGAAAAACCAACACACACACACATGCGGCAAAGGATATCTGATGAGCTCCATTGGATAGCGGATCTCAGCAGTGAGTTGGAACGGAGAGCCTGCAGCTCGACCTATGGTCCACACTGGGCTGGGACATGACAACACTGTGGTCACTGAGGGAAAAAGACAGAAGCAACATGGAAACACTACATTTATTTATTTATTTATTTGTTTATTTATTTGTTTGTTTAAACATAACGTCTGAAATCACGTTACTCATGACTCACGAGCAAACACAACACAGAGCCGTTTGGAAAGCTAGACAATGATGTGACATGCCGTCGAAATTCACATAGTGTAGAAACAGTCTTCACTTGTTTTTTTATCTTCCTTGTGCGTTTCGGGATTTAAAATAAATAATTCCGATGCAACCTAACTCTCTTGCTAACAATGTCCTACGCCAGAGTTTATACTGAACAGACTTACAGTTCCTGTCTTGATAGTCTCCAATGATGCTGACCAGATCATATGCACTGGCAAAAGGACTAGCGCCATCAATTACAGACACCTGCAACACAAGAAGGACATTGGGAAACAATGAGACAGCCGGCATTGTGCTAATAAATAAGTTATAGGCTTTTACAGACTACTAAACATTTACAGGCTAACTTACTGATTAGGTACCACATCTACATTAGAAAAATGGAAACATCAAATTTGAAACAGACTTGGTGTATATGTGTGTGGGTGCAAGCATAGTAAAGCGTGTCTATATGTGTGCAGAGTGTGAGCAACGAAATTAAGGGTAGAAAGTAATACAGTGAGAGGTGGGGAAATAAAGTGGCATGAAAATGGAAGATAAACAAAGGAGAGGAAGAGCGAGAGACTGCCAGAGGTGAGGTGTTGCTCCTCTCACATTGTAAATCGTGTGTGTCCCACGGTGGGGCAGGGGGGTTCTCTGATGAAGCCGCAGGTCTCCACTGACAAAGAGCTGTGCTCCTGGGACCGGGGAAGAATACTGCACATAGCCAAGAGTCTGCATCACCACAGTGGACATCCTCTGGATACACACAATATCTCAGGATGAAAAACATTCTGAAAGACATTTTGAAAGGGTTACACTAGCTTAAGTTGTGACTACTGTTTTGCATCTAGAGGACATTGCTAACTATGATTCATGATGTAACTATAACATAAGAAACGGGTGGAAGAAGAAACCTGGTGATCTAAATATGAATATGTCAGTGTTACCATAAGTTGGTAGGAGAATGTGAGGAGCAGCTGGATGCTGTACACCTGTTCCTCTGGTTTCAGAGGAAGCTGGAGGCGAAAGTTCAAACGATCCATTTTCCCATCCTGGTTTAAGTCTTCCTCTCGTACCTGTCTCAAAGCAATGAACAGACAGAAAACGTGCACAGAGATCCACCTTTTACTTTGGTTGTTTGTCTCTATGTGACCCTCAGATTTCTAGAGAAAAAAACTGATTTACTAACCTGGATTGACGGGATACGGAGGTTGGCCCCTTGCATGTTATTGAAATTGGGAAATGTGCTCCATGCCACATAATCCCCTTTAGTGTTTGTTGCTGCGACAAAAAGAGTCTGGTACTGGAACCTCACCAAAGGCTGCTCTTCATAGCTGCTTCTCTTTACCCAGAAACCTGTTTAGAAAAAAGTATTGCACGTAAAGACATTATTTTTAATTAAGATTCTTATCAGACACCAGCGTTCAGCTCGTCCTGTGTTTACTCTACATCGTTAGTAGTTTGTCTGATACTAACATTTTTACACCTAAAATCGTCTCATTGGGAAATCTACAGGAAATAGGAAATTATAAGTTTGGATACCTTGGCTCCTGTACGCAACCAGAAGAGGTGGGATGTATGTGAGGCACAGGACAACAATCACAAAAACTGTGGCTTTTGTGCAAACGCTGGTTTTATACCGAATCAATGCCGGGTGAGAGTACACGTCATAGAATGCCATAACAAGAAATAAACAGACTTGAACAGATTTGGGTCAAACAAAAAAGGTGGAGTGGGTGGTCGGCACTATGCTAGACACAACAGGCTCGCTAACTAGCTCAATGCTAACTAATTTAACTCCAAAGCCCAAATCACGGTACTTAGCAGAGTAGCACTGGTAGACCCAACAAAATCTTAAATGAAACAGGCGTGAGTTTAAAACATTCTTCACAGGCCAATCACGAATAAAACAGCTTGAAGATAGCCAGCAAGCTAGTAAGCCGCTACATGATTTCAGCCACTTCCTGTCTTGAGCTTAGCGTCTTGGGGTTACCATAGCTGCCATCGGGTTTCATGGCAACAATAACACTGAACGCTCTCCCCCTCTTTTCAGTTCCAAATGGTTTGGTCAGACGGTGACGCCTTTTACGGCCAGACAGAACGTTCGAAGCTACTGACGAGATAGCTACATTGTTGACGTTCTGTTTTGACGTTTTACATCTTGTTTTTCTGCATTGTACCGCTTAGACTTCGCTTGTTTAAGACGTTCACATTCTTATTTAAGCATTACGCCATATTGCGAAGATCCAGCCAAAATGAAATGGATGTTTAAAGAGGATCATTCCCTCGGTAAAGGGATTTTGTTTGTTATGAAACATTTGTCCTGCACCCTTCCTGTAGTTTCAGTACGGATATGTCAGCGGTGTTTTGAAATGTCATGGCCTGTATGCAATTTTTGTTATGGTAACCTTAAGAAACTATCCAAAAATGATTGAACAAATGATGATGTATTTAAAGTAGTGTTACAGTAACACCTGTAATAATGTTGAGGTAGTCCTTCCACATCTGCATAACTTTTATTTCTGATCAAAGAAAAAATGATCTCCTGGGAGTGTCCCAAGACACCTGTTATTGATCCTGTGACTATTCGTGCATAATTCTTTTTTTGTTAGGTATTTATACTCTTGTTGGAATAGCCGTGTAAAGAGGCACTAGCGGCCTCAGTAACTGTCAAGGATATTGGAAAACTCCAATTTACGGCCTAATTCGTTTTTGTTGTGCTGGCACTTCTTATTAGTTCAGGCTGCTCCTTAGAGATGGCTGGAAATAGAGCTTATATCTAGGCTAATGAAACATACTGCAATGTCATTCAACTTAAATAGCACCATTACATGTTGCCAGATCCTGTGTTGAACCCTGTTAGTTTTTCAGGCTGCATCAAACCCTGCCTCTAAAGCATTGTGCAGTCAGTGGATATTCAATATCATCTAATCCTGCCCAGTAAGCAGTGGAGTGCCTAGGGCAGTAGTTATGGTCTCCTCTTCTGTCAATACTCTCTCAGGAGACCTTGCTCATCCCTACAATCCCTGACTTCCTGTTTGCTTCTCTCCCTCAGAACACAGATGTGTGGAGTCAGCCAAAATACGCAACAAATACCCCGACAGAGTACCGGTGAGTGAGGGAACATGACATGCAAATGAGAGCGTGCGCGTGCATTTCCTAGTTTATAAAACGACATGTTTGTGTTTTTGTGGGACGAGTGGGAGTATCAACACAATAATCAATGAGTGTGTAAATAGATTGATGGAGACGTTTTTGTGAGATGGCTAGCTGTGTGAGAAAGAGAGAGTGAGTGGTGAGATTAACACAGGAGAAAAATGGTCTGCAATAGATATTTGCTATTGTTCACGTCTGCATTCACTTTTGTTTGCCAAGAGTGTAGTCCTTGCCTCAACCTATTGTAATATTTTTTAAGTGAACTATACTCCTTTTCTCATATTCTCCTGTTAGTTTCCTCATAGCTCCTCTCAGATAGGACTGTTCTCCTGCAAGGGTGTGGGTTACTAGATAACTAGGGCTTGACTTTTACGGCCATCAAGCAATAGCACATCTCCCACGTCCCTGGGCTATGTTCCAATTCACAAAGTGGTACACTTCTCTGTATCCTTTCTCCCCTACTGTCCCATTAGGCTTGACAAAAATGGACTATTCACTATTGAAAACATTGACTATTAAAACTAAACCCAACCTAGCCCTTGATGTTTTCAACTTAGTAGTTTCGACAAGTCCGGCAGGGTGTAAACGGCAAGTTAGTGACAGTGAGTAGCAGGAATGTCACATGATAGGAGTCGGTGAGAAAGGAATGTCATTTCTGTAGTGGGATTCGGCCCTGCTCTCCGGTGCTCTTCACGTCACCTTTGTCCTTTTCTCTTTGGTTTCACTCTAGGGGCCCTCTAGCCGCGTGTCGTTGACGTGCTAGTTTGACCCCTGTGTGGACATTGTTCTTTGTCAGTAGTTTGAGGTCCTTAATCTCCTTTTGTGAGGAGGATAATTCCACAGTAAAGCGATATCTTTCCCTTTCCCTTTCATAACAAGCCTGTGTAATGGGAGCTGGGCACTGCAAATGAATTGAAGACCGAGAACGCCGATATGAATGTTAAAGAGAATATTATTCTGCTATAAATACAATAGCAGGGGGTGGATATTTTTCTTTAGACAGCAAGGTTGACATACTTGAGTAGCTTAATATTCTCACTAGTTTGGGCTCATCGCCAGGATCGCTTAGAGTATGTAAATAAAGGGGATTTATTTTATGTTGCCCCTTTAAAATGGTATGTTTGTTTGTTTGTGTGTGTTTGTGTGTGTGTGTGTGTACCTGTTATGTGGCAGGTAATCGTGGAGAAGGTGTCGGGATCTCAGATTGTAGACATTGACAAGAGGAAGTACCTGGTGCCCTCTGACATCACCGTTGCCCAGTTCATGTGGATCATTAGGAAACGCATCCAGCTGCCCTCCGAGAAGGCCATCTTCCTCTTCGTCGACAAAACTGTACCACAGTCCAGGTCAGATAAAATTAAGAGGAGTGGGGGTTTCCCCAAATAAGAAAATAACACTAAAAAAGACATGTATAACAAAACGTTACTGTGCGTAGCCACATCTAAGCAGTGGCAAACGAGTGGTTAACAAATAGGTCCTAAAACTAGCTAATTCGTAATTTCCTCTTTTAATCACAATAACTCAATGAGATGTGATAGCCTTTCATATTATTAAGACGATTTGAGACTATATCTTCTATCCAATTTGTTGCTTATTTCTTTAACTATATCGATCTGTCGCTCTTATTTCTAAATCTCCTTTCTGCTCTCTGTGTTGTAGCCTGACGATGGGCCAGCTGTATGACAAAGAGAAGGATGAGGATGGCTTCCTGTACGTGGCTTACAGTGGAGAGAATACATTTGGTTTCTAGGCTTTCTGCAGCCCACACATACACCGCCCGCATATACAGAAGCTGCACAGCTCAAACACACACACAAAGTCTCACACAGTACATGCCACGCAAACACACACTACACTTGTCAAACACAGGTACATATCACGGCACAAACATGCTTGTTATATATTGAAAGAAAGAGCACACACATATTTTAGGAGATGACACGGTACACGTTCGTACGCACCAACACAAGCACAAACACAGACACACATAACACAGCCTAATAAAGTTTTTCAGACATGCTTGATTTTTGACGTGCAATAGAACACTACGTTTGAAAAAAAGAAAAAGAAAAAAAGTGTGAGAGAATCCTAATCCTTAACCATTAATCTATCATGTTATTTATGTATGCATTTATTACTACTATCACTCATATTAGGATGTATTTGAATTATAAGATACATTTTAGTAGTTCACTCATAGACTCACTCATAGACTATGAGACAACCAAAAGGTGCAAAGCTATGTCCTTGCCTCTCGGTTTAGCTTCTCTGAAACGATATAAAACGTACGTACATTTTCCTTTCCTTCGTGACTTATCTGTGACCATGAATGTTTGGAAAGCAAGGGGGGCTCTAAACCCAGTTGTCCCACATCACTCATATGGTGGATCTTTACCTTTTAATGTGAGAATGTTTTGGCAGTATTAGTAGACATGTATTATATTTGATTTAAAGCTATGACACGCAGGAATAACTGTTTTAAGTGATCATTGTTGTTCAGTTGTTTGTTATGTTTTAAGATTATAAAAGAAGAATTTTCAATAATTCAATGGTAAGGTAGCTGGATAACCTGACCAATAAAAAGTCTAAAATAAAAAAATATCTTTAATTGAAAGCAAAATTTGCTTCTTTTTTTTATTTTGAGCAGGTCACATCCCCTCAAAAATAACAACAAAAAACATCAGGTCTCAACGCTCTTACATATCGTTAAACGCTTATCGATATTAATACAATTAAAAAAATAACATAATTAATACTTTTTTTTAGAAACCATAAGTTCTTCACCAGCCCTGAATGACATGAAATACTCACTTATCAGTATCGCTCAGCTTTCAGTTAGAGCAAACAGACAGACTGAAAGGCAATTCAGATCAATGTATAACCACATTACATGGTATTCAGACCTAGTGACACAGACTGTCAGGATGTATGATCAAGTCCCGATCTACGTGAGTGGCTACTTTTACACGGAAGTCATTGTTGTACTATGGAATGTGACCGTACTCCAAGAACCTTCTCTTAGAATCATTAACATAAACAAACGCATTCTTAATCTGGTAAAGTTGAGCAGGTCTATCAAACCTACAATAATTTTTTACTCAAATGTTTAATCTCTACCCACAGAAATAATTCCATATTTGAGATATTAGTGTTTTAATAACTTGTATAGTTCAATAGGAACAATGTCAATTGTAAAAAAATTGCTTGTTTGATATGAACTGTACTAATACCTGTTAAATTTCAATAGGAAATGATAATGGGTGGTATGGATTATTTACTTGAAACCACTGCCAGAGATCGACCAAGCAGTAAACTTTTTAAATAGCTCCAGTTTTTCTAGACAAACGACTTCACAATTTATACAGGTTGGATTTCTAAAGGGATAAACACAGCATTTGATTACAATCTAAAACGGCCCATTCTATAATGAATACAAGGTCATGGCGGCATTACAGTACATGTAAATAACCATCGATGCTGGTTGTGCTAGTTCAGATGCCATTAGGTCAAATACAGAAAGGCTGAGCAGGTGTTGGTGTGTCTGTGTATGTTTAAGAACAGACTTGGACAAGATCAGTTCCTATGACTGGGGCTTGTACCTGGTTCATTCTACTTGCTTCCATTTTGGTGCAATGGATATCGACATAGCCCATACCAGAGGTGAATAAAGAATGGTAGCTGAATTGCTATTGAAATCGGATATCTCAACATAAAATTAAATTCCTGTCTGAGGTGTGGAGACACAAAGCAGTTTGCGGGGAGTTCCTGTCTCACAGCCAACGATTGTGAAACCCCACTCTGCCACTTACAATAAACTTAAATACGACTTCTATAGCTTGCTTTTAGTCCGCTCTCAGTAGAATTTTGAATTTTGAATTTTAACTCAATGACAAGCGTTTACAGGGCTTCTTGTCAAACGGTGTTTAGGGGGTCAGATTAAGGTTACTTTCCCCTTTTCTGACAGGTGAGGCACGTGGCCTGAACGACACTGGAGCCAGTCTGTGACAATCACCACGAGAAGCACCATTGTGGCATGCCATGTTTTCAACACTGATGTTTTCAATAATGACTCGACGTTAACGATAAACATTGCTTCCATGTGCCTCTCGAGCCTCTCATGGCGGTGCCCTGGCTGACACCAGCACTTGCGGCGTTCGTCTCGCAAATAGAGTGATTAGAGCTGGAGTGAAAAAAACAGGTGGCATCTACAGGCACTGCAGCAACAACAACAACAACAACAACAACAACAAAGCCTCAGCGTATGTTTGTTTCCTAGCCTATTGTTGAGCTAATAGGACAACGATTATATTCCAAATGACCCTGGCACCTCCTGTCACGTTTCTTCTCCAGTCCTTGCGCTTTTTCCTGGATGCCCACCATTGCTCCGGCGGATCATTGGAACAGTAGCAGGTGGCGGTCGCTCTGTTCCCACAGAGGCAAGGCCTGAGAGCGCACCTCCTCCCAGGCCTGCTGGTAGGACCGCGCCGCCAGTTTGTAGTCCCAGTACGTCTGCAGTTCCTTCCCCCTGAACAGACACACAGAGAGACACACAGACATGGGGGGTCACGCGATACACAGGACGCCTGATCCCAGCCTATCCAACTAGCCTCCCCCCCCATGACACCATGGTGTCCCGCCGTCTCAGAGACAGCGACCCCTCTCACCGACAGAGCTTCACTCGTGAACGTGGCGGAATTTCTTCGGTCGGTGTTCGCGATGACTCAGCTATTTCTGAGATGGTTCGCATGCAGGTGTGGTGCATTCATGTTCCGCTCGTGTTTTTTGAGTAGCTGACAAAAGGCTCAGGCAGAGATATCCCCCCCCCCCCCCGCTTCCCCCTCCCCCCAGTCTGATCACGGAGGCATAAAGCTTCCCTTTGGTTTTATGGTTCCCTCTGCTGCCTGTCTGAGAGGTATAATTGCTATCGATTAGAAGGAGCGAAGGAGGGGGAGCGGTGGAAAGAGGGGGAGTGGAGCCACAGAGGAGAGAGAGACAGAGAGAGAGAGAGAGAGAGAGAGAGAGAGAGAGAGAACAAAAACCCTGCTGGGAGGGTGAGCTGAAGGGCAGAGAGGCTGAGAAGAAGAGAGGGAGAGGAGGGACAGGAGAATGACAGATGGGATGAAACAGTCCAGGGGGTGGTGGTGGGGGGTTAGCCCGTGTGTCTGCCTTTGTAGGGATCAGGTTCTACCCAGGAGAGGAGAGGAACAGAGGGACGATTGTTCCCACCTTGACAACATTCTTGACCATGGAGACAAGCGCACACAGGCACGCACACACACACACACACACACACCCAGGAATGAGTGGTCATGAACTCACACTCTGTATAGTCACATTCACAGACACAGAATACATGCTAACGTGAGAGCGCACACACACAAACACAATGCTTGCAGAATGAAGATGGATGGGTGATTTGTGTGGTCATAAACCCCTACTGAAGAATTTTATATGATGGGATGTATGATAATACAATTCTAGGTGGTATGACTAGAACCTAGATGAGTAGGAAAAAAATGGTTCATCAGCATTTATTACCTCAGAGAGTCGGGGAGCTCTGATTGGTCAGTGGCAGCCACGACAGACAGGAAGCCATGGAACAGCTCTACCTTACAGAGAAGAGACCTGGGACGCAGACAGACAGCTGTCAATCAACAACTGTCAAGACAATATACTAAAGCAAATAATAATAAAATAAGGTGAATGATAACACAGATATTGTTGTGTTATGACAACTTGTATTGACCATTCAAATTTGTGGTAACAACAAAGTCCACCTTGCTTTGGTTGTTCCCAGGGCCTTCTTAGTCACACCATGTTTGTAGCCATTTGCAGTGACATCTACTGGCTGTTCCGGCACATTACACCAACTGATGGCTGTATTAAAAATGTATCATATTACTGGATATGGTCGCATATATTAACAGATGAGAAACAGACAAAAAGCTCAAGAACCAGAATAGAACGATGTATAATTAGGGTTAAGAGAGGTCAGGGGAGTGGAGGACAGGGAGAGATGAGAAAAGAAAGATGCTTTGTATAAAGAATAACTCATTCTGAGATAGCTTTTCCATATAATCTTTCCTTGATAACTTTTCTGTTGACCCTACTCAGAAAATACCAATGGGTGCGATCAAAGAAAAGATCCAGTCTCAGTTTATTGGGATTCAAATAGGAGCCAGCAGTACTTCTGTCTAACCTGCTCCACAGGGGGACACCTTGCCATGTCCAGGCCGGTGTTGAAGCTCTGTCTGGGCCTGGCTCCAGGGGAATTCCTCACTGGACTGGAGCAGCTCTGGAGGCCTGGCTGAATACCCGGCAGGCAGCCCTGCTATCTGGGCACACCTGGGGAGGACAGCAGCACCGGATGTCACTGATTTATGGTGTATTACATCAGAAGCAAGTGTACTGTTATAAAAGGATGTGCTGTATGATTCAGAACTTGTCAATGTTACCCAAATACAGACACACACACACTAACACACACACACACACACACACACACACACACACACACACACACACACACACACACACACACACACATGCACTCACACGGCTAAT
>JAVQIZ010142133.1:0-13045 GCA_036023535.2 Galaxias brevipinnis | reverse complement strand
GTTCGACTGTCCCCCCAAAATATTGCTCCCCCCCCCCCAAAAAAAATAAGGACTCGAGGACTCCTGGGGACCGGGGTCCCCCCCCCCCCGATCGCGTTGTGTGGTGGGCTTTTACGTCCCGTGGCCCTCTCCGGTCCCCACCTCTCTGACCCCTCAGTCACGTTGGCTTTGTAGACGCTCCAGCCCCACTAAGAGCATGTGTGTGTGTTTGTTAGGTGCTCCACCTGGCAGTTTCCTTTCAGCCCCAGCTAGTCCTGCTAGCCCCAATCAGGACATTTGGGTCCTCAGGAACCCCCCCACTGGTAAGAGTGTGTGCTCCCCAGGCTCCGCCTAGCCCCAGCCCCCTGAACCCTGTGTGGACCCCTCCTCATTGTGCTATAGTACTCCTAACTGTGACACCCCAAATAAATACCCAATACATTCTAACTGCAATCCAAATTCCCTCCCAGCTGTTGATTTAAATTCCAGCTGCCTCTAGTCCGCTGCAGAAAGCCTTCAACCCAACCCTTTTCCCCTCTAGGTGCCCTCAGCTTCCCTGACACCCTGTAGCCACCACCCTCCCTCCCTTTAAAAGGACCTTACCTGCTTCCCTGCAGCTAACCGTCCATCTCCTTGTGGGAAATTAGGGTTTGCTCATAATCTTACATATGACCTATCCCTCCCTCCCCTTCTCTCCATCTACACATATCCCTCTCTCTGTCGTTTTACATCTCCCTCTCTCTTTCTCCTCTATCTGTCCTTATCTCTCTCCCTCTGTCTCCCAATCTCTCTCTTTGCCTCCCTATCTCTCCATATCTCTTCCGTCCCTGTTTCCCTGTTTCTCTCTCAGGTGACAGGAGCAGCGTTGGTAGTGCAGGCAGCATTGGCAGCAGTCGTAGTGCCGGCAGTGGACAGAGCTCAGAGAGTGGCCACAAACAGAATGGAACTCACCACCGACAAATAACCGACTCGGGCAAGGTTAGAAAAGACTTTGGGTTGACGTGTATCAAGATTACTGTTATAGAAAATGTCTCAAAGAAGTTGCATATTTTAGTTTTTTTTATTGTACACTTGATTACGTTATTGACTATATATAAGGTTTGCGACTATGTTTTTATTTAGGATTAATTAAGCCGCTAAGAACATGTTATTGTGTTTGAACTTTTGCAAAGCATGTCAGCGCTGTGCAGTAAGTCTGTGATGATGTGTGTGCAGGTGGCTCCCTCTGCTGGTGGCTCAGGAGACCACCTCCACCCTGCTGCACAGGACAACAGCAAACCTCTGGACAGGCTCACGGGTTAGTACGTCACAAAACACTCGGTGTAATAGGCAAGAACTCCTGGAATCAAATGCAGGAGTGCTCGCTACACAAACTGAAGTTGTAGCGAGCACTCCTGCATTCGGTTCAAGTTTCACCCCGACCAAAGGAGCACATGCTCTGTGCTCACAGAAACATTACCCGCCATCATGGCTGGTATCAGTCATCACTATCTGTACTAGACCAGGCAGATTCCAGTTCAGAGCTGACTCCTTTTCGGCCCCACCTGTTTGGCCCTTGGCCGCCCAAGCCCAGTGACTGCTCCAGGGCGTGGGGGAAATGAGAAAAGAGAAAGAAAAGCTGCTTACCTCTCTGCCCAAAACCAAGAAAACACAGCCAATAAAACGGATCGCCTTTCAATAAAGGCTCGCATAGTTGAACCTTTGGAAAAAAAAAAAATTACGAATCTCGCCCCTTTAACCTGTGGCAAAGGATCAAGGGAACAGAGGAGAGAGGTGGGGAGTCTCTCACCTCAGGAGGGTTCTGCTGAGTAAGGCCTGAGCACAGAACTCTCCACTGAACAACACGCACCAGAGCAAACTGTTTCTACGGGCTTTAGAGAGTGAGGGAGGAGGGCACAGCAACCAGCGCTGGAGCCAACGGCAAGAAAACAAGAAGTCAGACAGGGGGAGGGAGGGCAGGGGGGGCGAGGAGGGGGGTGAAAATAACAGATGGAGCGAGCGCAGGGAGGAGAAGAGAGGACAGGAGGAGTGTTGACATTTCCCATTTCCCGCAAAGAGCGGTGCTGCAGAGTTCAGCAGGTGGAGGTGGGGAGACGGGGAGAACGAGAGCGAAAGACATGAGGTGCAAAACGACAGGAGCCCCGCCGCTCTCCTTCTTCCGAAAGGGTAAGAGTCTGTGTTTGCGAAAGTGGTTACCTTACATGTCAGTGTGATATTGAGACCTGAACTCTGTCTTCGACTTGGTTCGCTGATGAATTACAAAACCGGACTCACTCGGTGTGGGAATGTGACAAAATTAGTAAGTAGAGAGTGTCTCACCCTCCTCTCTCTCTCTCTCTCTCTTTCTCTCTCTCACTGTCTCTCTCCAAATTACACATGGAATGTGTTTAATGTGTTTTTTTCACTGGCTCAGCAGTTCTGTGATAAATTAGAGAACAGTTAGAGAAGTCAGAAGCGTTCAACAGTGTGGCGTGCTTTGAAGGCCACCAAGATGGATTGGACGCCGTCAAAAGCTGAACCCCCTAATTTTGTAAAAACAATGCCTCAACAAGTTTGGGAGAAGGAGGACTCGACATGAATTTGAATGAACCTAGGGCTCCTGTGAGACACAGAGACCGAGGCTGGGGCTTACCCACTGACAAACAGCGACAGCCTAGGGGGCTGATGCCGGTGGCTGTCTCTGCCTATGTCACACGCCCCACGGGGACACCAACAACCCCAGTGTCTCGTCCTGCTACTGTGTATCAACGCGGGGGTGATATGGAGCTGGTACGGACTGTACCGTACGTACTCCCCACGGCCTTGTGATTAGTGCGGCAGGTTGACGGGGTGGGCAGACACACAATAACAGAGGGCCTTGTTTTTCCCCCCACTCTGCAACCCCCCCACCCCCCGGGCCAAATATTCTGTAGGAGCTGTTACGCTCACCATATGACTGAGGGACAGAGGGCTGGGAAGAGAAACGGAAAGAGAGAAAGAAAGAACGAAAGAAAGAGAGACGTGAGTGGGAAAAACAGTGGCCTCAGGTGAAAGAGAGAGGTGCATTCCTCAGTGAGCTGTGGTGATATATGTCATGTGTCTGGTTCACTGGGCTTTTCAGACGGAGGCGATAACACACACACACACCTCCCTCCTCAGCTCCAGTCAGCTCCGCTCCACATTCAGCTGGAGAGGCAGGGACTGAACACAGAGAGGGGCTTGTAGTGGCCGCACCGCGCTGTGCGGCGTTACTTTATCCATTTATTTGTCATTTATCAGTTGGATGCCTTACCATGTACCGCGGTGTGTATTATTTGTTTCTCCGCTGTTTTCGTTTGCTGAGTCACCTGTTCCGTGTTTGTTTGTTTCTTCAGGGGGGCCAGGCGAGCAGTCACTCAGACCACTGTGTTTTACAGTTGTCATCTCACTCAAGGTTTAACTCTGTGTGTGTGTGTGTGTGTGTGTGTGTGTGTGTGATGTTTTTGTAGGCGGTCCCCGTCGACAGGTCAATGGAACTCCACGCCCCGGGGAGCAGGGAGGCTTTGTGCGACCACAACATCTGCTGGATGGCAAGGTCAGTGTGTGTGTGTGTTTGTGTGAATGTCTGTGTCCATCCATGCATATGCATAACCAACGGTGAATAATCAAAACTGTGTGTGTGTGTGCGTGTGTGTGGTAACTGTCTTTTGTTCGATGTAGGACTCAGAGGCCATCTACCAGTGGCTGTGTGAGTTCCAACTGGAGCAGTACACGTCCAACTTCATCACCTCCGGATACGACGTGCCCACCATCAGCAGGATGACCCCAGAGGTACAGCTGCTTGAATGTGTGTGTGTGTGTGTGTGTGTGTGTGTGTCTGTGTCCGCATTATTGCAATTCTACGGTGAGCCATGGCAAAGTCCATCCAGGTCCTATCCAAGCGCCGTTCGCCTCGATTGAAGTGACATCAATAGTTTGATAATTATATGAACCTTTTCCCCCCTCTAGGACCTGACTGCTATCGGTGTGACCAAGCCAGGCCACCGCAAGAAGATCTCCATGGAGATAGGCAACCTGAGCATCCCAGAGTGGCTGCCTGACTACATTCCTGTAAGTCCCCTGACCCCACAACCCTTCTGTGGCCAATCAACTACTACTTACTATTAACTAGTAGTACTAGTAACTAGTCTCTCGTTACCACTGCTAACATACTACTGCTGTTTTAAAGCTGTGCTCCCTCTCCCCTTTTTCTTTCTATCTTCTATCTTTCTATCTTTCTATCTATTTCTCAACATACATTTGTCTCTCAGTCGGACCTGAGTGAGTGGTTGAGCACCATAGGTCTGCCCCAGTACCAGAAGAAGCTGTGTGAGAATGGCTATGACACCATCCCCATCGTCAAGGACATCACCTGGGAGGATCTGCAGGAGATAGGCATCACCAAGCTGGGTAGGTCAGCCTATAGCACACACTCTCACTAAAACAAGAAAAAGAAAAGAGTATGGATGAGAATTATAGGGTTTTCTGAAGCCCTATTTAGATGGTCTTGTATGATTTGCTTTTTCATATTTAAAAGGCCTTTAAATGTCCCCTTTAAGAGGCCTGTAAAGTCAAGCTATTGGCATAACAGGAGGCATTTTGTACTGAATGATGTGGATGTTTCTTTTCGTCTCAGGTCATCAGAAGAAGCTCATGTTGGCTGTCAAGAGACTCTGCGACCTGCATCGATCCCGTAACCATGCCGACCAGCCAGGAGCCGGGACCCTGCGGCGGAAACCCCCCGTCGCCTTGGAGCTGGTGGCCATCGAACACGCTCACCCCGCCTCGTACGCTCACCCGCTCTCCGACCCGCCCGGCGACTGCTGCCCATCCCCACGCACGCCCAGAGCACTCCTCTCCTTCCAAGACAGCGAGCTGAGCGCCGAGCTACAGAACGCCATGATGGGCCAGGTGGTGAGCGGGGCGGGCGAGGTGTTTGCCGTGAGGGGCGTTGTCCTGTCCGCCACCATGTCTGCCAAGTCCGTCAGCCAGGAGAGCATCGGCATGCGCTCCCGCGGCTCCGGGAATTCCGGGAACTCTGGGAATTCCGGAAACTCTGGGAATTCCTACCAGGGATGTCCTCGGGATCAGCATGCCACTATGACATCGGCTGGGACATACAGTCGCTCGGAAGAGAGCCTGGAGAATGGAGGAGGAGAGCGAGCAGCGAGAGGAGGAAGCGGCGGTTGTCCTGCTGGAGACAGTCCAGGGGGGAATGGAAGAAGACAAATGTGGGAGCAGCAGCGTCAGCAGCACCCCAGCAGACTGGAGTTCACCCCTCTCACCCCTCCCCTCACCCCAAGCAAAATGCCCCGCTTCGCCTACCCTGCCGTGCCCTCAAAACCCAGGACCTGTCAGTCGCCCGGACGCCTCTACCTGCCCCACCACCCTCACCTCCACCCCCTGTCCTCTCCCCCCACCCTGTCCCCGCAGGCCTCCCCCACCCAGAGAGCCCACGGCTACCTCCGCCTGTCCCAAGGAGGAGGGCAACGGCCGCTCTCCAAGACGCTGGCGGGCGCCGTGGCTCTGCCAGGGCCCACACCCGGACAGGGCTTTGGCCCAGGGGAGAACAGCTTGAAGAGCCAGCCTAAGAAGCGTACCCAGAGCCTGACGCGCTATGCCCAGTCTGACGGGGAGCCTGAGGATGACGACCCAGACCCAGACCCCGCCAGCGCCAGCAGCAGTGCGGTTCCCATGGCAGCCGTGCCATCGTATGCCACACTGGGTCGCAGAGCGGGCCGCGCCGCCTCCGGGGGAACGGAGCGGCAAATCGGACGGAGCCACTCGTTTGCTGTGCGCTCCCGGCGCAAAGGCCCGCCCCCGCAGCCGCCCAAGAGGCTGAGCTCGGTGAGCGGCAGCCTGTCCGGCCAGCCAGGCGGGGGGAATGCCCCAGAAGCTGGCCCGGAGGTGGAGAGGAGCGTGGAGACGGAGAGCGCAGGCAGTGTGAGGAGTATCGCGGCCCGGCTCCAGGGCAGTGCGGGCAGCCCCTCTAAGAGGGTCGACGTACCGCCACCCCTGAACCACGGGCCGGGCTCTTCCCTACCCTCACCCAGCGCCCCAGCACCCTCTGCCTACAGCCCTGCTGTAAACCCCCATAAACCTGTCCCTGCCCTGGGGCTGGGGGGCCTGAGACGGATGGGGACAGAGAGGATAGAGGCAGCGATGGAGAGAATTCAGAGAGGCGAAAGAAGAATAGAGGGCACTACGCAAGAGACGGAGAAAGGGAGGACCAGTGGTCAGATGGTGGACAGCTGTCCCACCCCTTCAAAGAATAGCTCCAGTGAGAATATCCCCTTCGCCAAGGAAGGCAACCTGACCATCAAACAGAGGCCCAGGGTAGTAGCAAGCAGCCCAGCTGAGTTTGAACCCCAGCCCCAGGCTTCACCAGAGGAGCCGCCGGAGGCCCCAAAGTCCCTGGGTTTGCCAGAGTTCAACCTGAAAGAGTCGGACACGGTCAAGCGACGGCAGAAACCCAAAGACAAAGACGCACAAACACCGGAGGAAGCTGTCAGCCCCACTTACGGGGACGACACAAACTCGCACGCTCTTGGCAGGACCAACGGATTCGAAGTGCGGCTGAAGAGGACGTTGCCGAGCTACGAGGAAGCCAGTTTGAGAACTGGGAACAACACCAAGGTGTTCCAGAGAGTCGGCTCCCTGGGCAAAGGCTCCAAGGCTTTCGTGTCCTCCAAACCCCCCAGTCCCCTCAAGCCACCCCTAACCACCAAACCGGTGGGCCCACAGAATGCAATAACAACCATCCCTAAACAACCAAGCCCCCAGACACACACGTCCATTCCAAAGCTGGCCACTCAGAGCGTGCATACCAATGTGGCTAAGCCATGCGGCAGTGGGCAAACCCTCGCTCCTAAGCCAGTGAGTCCTTCACAGACGGTGCTATCAACACCCGCCAGTCCGAAAAGACCTGGCTCTAGACTCCCTCAACTCAACCCAGCCTCAGCAGGTAAACAGGACATCAAATCCAGGAGCTCGCAGGTCCATGGTTACATATTTAGCCTGTTTCGCTAGCCCAAGCTAGGAATAGCATTAGCCTATTAGTCTTGCTTCCACACACAGTATGTCTAACCAATTATGATTCTTTTTTTTCTCCTTCCGGTCCCTCATACACAGTCCGCCACTCAGCTCTGACTTTCAATGGTATCCAAAGTGTTGCTTTCACTGCTTCATGCTCCCCTTCCCCGACATACCCCCACCAAGAGCTCCCTGGCCAGGCAATGATAGCAGGAAAAGCCCAGGCTGCTGCGGCCTGCTCAGAGGTCCTGGTACAGAAGAGATTAGAAGAGACCAGTACGTCGCTAGAGGCAGCTTTGAAAGTGGTGGAGAACAAGCTAGCACAGGACAACAGCACTGATGGGTAAGAGTCACCTCATCCTTTATTTTTCCTCTATGATCTCTCTCGCGCTCTCTCTCTCTCTCGCTCTCTACCTCCCCTTGATTTCGGTGTGTTTCCCTCTATTGCTACCAACAGTGGCAGCAGCACAGTAAAGGCAGCGGGGAATATTCTGGACGACATCGGCAACATGTTTGATGACCTGGCAGACCAGCTGGATGCCATGTTGGACTGAATGGGAGCGGAGAAAGATCAGAGATGGGATACAGCACGGGGAGAGGAGGAGAGGAGGCGAGTCTCAGTGCCACCTGTTCCCCACTGCACATGGCACCTTCAGTACCCAAGACGAATAGACGGTGAGACGAGGATCTCCTGCTCAAGTCGCTCTGAACGGTATTCCAAAACTCTAACGCAAGCACTTAGTCCACGGAGGTCACAACGTTAAGTAGTGCTAGCCCCTACAAACACACATAGCAGTGTATGCCCACAGTACATGCAGACTTTCTGTGTCTGAGTGTTTGTGTGTGTATGATTTCTGCTCTACACTCGTGGGGATGCCAGAGTATGAAGCAATTTTACCTCTAAATGGAACGAGGGTCCAGTAAATCATCGCAAAAACTGTAATTAGCGTCTACAGTATGTCCAAGTTTTCAACATGATGTCGTACTCTCTAAAGTTACTGTAAATTGAGTTTAACTTTTATACTCACAGGATATGTATGTTTTAAAAAAATTACATATTTACAAATAGTTCTATATATGAGATGAATTTATGTTTAAATCATACTCATGTTAACATTCTTACTTTAGTTTGGCTGCTTATTGTTTGTATTCTAAGGATAATTGTTGAATCTAAAATAATTTTATTTTCTCCCTTTTAGAATATATTATACATTTTACATTTTTATGTTTTTAATTGTTTTACCAAAGTTGGAGTAAAGCTTTTTCTCCCGATTAACTGTCCAATTTTCAAGCCCTTAAATATTACACCATATATTAAAAAGGGGTTTTATTTTTTTAAAGCACTAGTGTCAATAAATGCACATGTTTGTATGTCCAACTGATGTGTAACAAAGTGATGATTTTGAGTTTAGCATACCTTTACACATAGCAGACTATAGCAAAGGTCGTGCAACCTTTCTACTGCTAGCTTCAGGGTGCTCTTAACTGTATTGTTCAGGAATTGTTCATAGTTATAATTCCTCCAAACATTCAACATTGGTATGACGATTTAGCCATACAACTCAGAGGTTTTGAAATATGATTCCCTTGTGATCAATGGTTCAGTCGCACCAAAATAGTATTTCAATCTGAAGAGGAGTGGATTTGTTCCGTACATGTGGACCACCAATTCCCTGTTTTGACTGTCCAAGTTGTTTTACCCATGTTCTAGTACAATCAATAGATTTTTTTTTTAAATGACTTAACATTTAACTATTGTTTTACATGCTAGATAAACCTTGTATAATGTTTTCAAGTATTTGTTTTGACCTTTTCTGGAGTTTACAGTAAGAATGTTTTTTTTTGTGGTCAACTCTGATCTATGATTTAATGTATAGACTAGCTTGAGTTATGTTTATATGTGTTGACTGCTTTAATTGTTCTAATGTCTGCTTCATGCACATATGAGTACTGATCAGTCAGTCAGATTGCCGTTACAAGGCCAGTATACTCGCACATTTATACAACAAAATACGCATCTGTACTTCTGACCAATTAATTTAACTCCAATGAATACGGTTTATAAGCAGGAGGTTTTACTTTGATATCAGACGCAATGGCAAGAACTGCTGATAGGTTAAAGTTGTACATTGGTCTACTGCCTGTGGTTTAAGAAGTTTCACAAAGTCAAATTTTCAGTTGCAATAAAATCTGAAAACATACCCATGCATGAACATATTACCCGATTTGAAAACATCGCACACGTTTTTTTGTTATACTATTCCAAGATGTGTTCCTGTCACCATATTGATGTTTTATTAGTCTTCTTCCATCTTGAAGTTTTATTGTGATGTGCCGTCGCCCTAGAGACGGGAAAGCGTGGGCCAAGCTTTGTGCAATTTGGGAGAGTAGGTAAAGGAACTGTACCGCCCGTTAGCCTTTGTGTTCACATCTCTGCTAAGCGGAATGTTTTGCTAGCAAGTGATGTCTGTGACAGTGTTGAAATGAAAAGGCAATACAGTACGTGGTCAGACAAGTTTTAAAATAAAAAACTATGATTTTCACCAATGAAGTTCAAAGTTTTGACTTAATATTCCCAAAATAAATTTAGTTGCTACAATAACTATTAGACATATAAGTTACTTGATGAATTCTTTCACACAATCCAAGGAAATAATTGTGTATTGCTATTTAATAAAAGAGTTTAGATTTGCCAAAGGGACTGACTTTTGTTCAAGCAAAATACATTGTGGGAAACTGACTGGGCTTGGTACCTTTATCCAGATTGATACTTTACTAGAAGGTTGCTTGTGTCTATAGTGTTAGACTAATTAAGTTAATGCAGGACAATGTCAGCAAGCAAATAACAACAATAATAGTACCATCAAATCTTAACTATGACTTAGCAAAAAGAAAAGACATAGACATGTAAAATACGTTTATTGATTTTCGAAGTGTATGTCTTCTTTAAAAACAGCGACAGACTTGGACATCAGGCATGTTGAACAACTTCACCACAGAATTGACCTGGGAAAGAAAAGGGCAACTATAAGTAAACAATCTGATGCTTTGCTACTCTACAGCAAATTATTATAAAAATGAGCTACTGTATGGGAAGAAAGCTCACCGTTATTTTCTTTGACCTCCAGAGCCAACTGAAGCATCCAGGTGGTTCCTCCTTCTTTTTGGCAGAGGGCAGCAGAACACAGGCATAGACGCTAGCAAAATCATGCTCATTGCTGGAGACGTTTTGAGGGAGGTCATTTGTATCCACAGGAAGAGCCTGAACACAAAACAAATTAAAATAAATTAAACAAGAAAATATCAATAAAGGCATAGCAATTTATTCCTGTATTCTACGCAGTATTCCCTCATATTTCACTTTGAGACAGTTTATTTGGAATGGTAAAAAGGCTCACCGTCTTTTTCGACCTCCAGAGCCACTTGAAGCATCCAGTTGGTACCTTCTTCTTATTCTTGTTAGAGGGATGCAGTTCACCGGCATAGTTGCTAAGTAAACCATACTCGTTGTTATGAAGAAGGACATTTTCATCCAAAGGAAGAGCCTGAACACAAAACAAATTCAAATAAATCAAGAAATAATATAAATAACTGAATAGTAATTGATCCCTGACTTCCCAGGAGTATTCTTTCATATGTTACTGTCAGACTACTCACAGCTAGCCTCTTTGTTTCTTTGCTTCTTGTATCTTTGGCAACATCACTGATGATTACTTCCCCATTATGGTGATTGGTTGGATCCTCTTTTTTAGAGCTGCAGTAGTTGTGTGGCAGGAGGGACTTCCCAACTAAGGAAAGAGCCTGAAGAAGAGTAGAAATAGGGATATGATTATTAGATGCTGAAAGGGTAATCCAGTGTTGCTGTAAACAGTAATGTAAAACTACTTACAGTATTCTTATTTCCTCGGTGTTCATCACTCAACTGAGCAGGAACGTGGATAGAGGTAGTATCACTGGCTAATTGAAGGGACTTTCTGGTCCTAAAGTTGGGAATAACCCTGATGTCTCGGAGACTGGTCATAGTAGACATTATCTGGCTAAGGGCTTTTGCCTTCAGTAGCTGACCAACAGGCACAGAGTTTCCATGGCGCTTTGTGAGCGACCCAGAAAGATTGCAGACCTGAAGGGCTAAAGTCAGCTGACTGATAGCCAGTTGGACTGGACGGGTCAAAATCTAAATAGAAGAGCTGTCCACTCGGTCAGAAAAAGCGAGCTGCCCAACAGAGCTTCTAGTGCCCTTGTTGCCACTGAGAATGTAGTTTTGAGCATGCTGGGAGTTGTAGTTCATCCAGGGAATACTGTTGTTGTGAGCCATGGTAGAGGAGGCAAATGTGCTGTCTCTCAATTGGTGGATCCACGCTGCAATACACAATAAGAACGTTCCTTTTTAGTAGAAGATTTGTGAGGTGTCTGACTCTAATATGTGAGATATACAGTAGTTTTAAATAAATACTATTTATTACAATATACAGTAGTTTTAAATAAATACTATTTTTTACAATTTATCAACCCATATGTGCACATCTTCTTTCTACTGCTATACAATTATGATTGACAAATTTGACTACATTGATTGATTTGATTACAAATTCGGGCATAATGTTAAACACAAAATGACATAGGCTACTATGGTTATATTTCTTTAGGCATACAATATTCAAATAGTCTAAAAATAATTCCAACCTATAATATTGGAAGCCAGCTTCTGACCACCAGCTCCAAAATGCAGCTTGCCAGTAGCCCTGAAGCTTCCATGGAGCCTGGTCAACAACACTGATAGGATGCAGTCCGGAAGGACCACACATAGATGAATACTGGTTAAGTTGACTGCATGGGTCAAAATCAGAGTTGAACCTTGCTCCACCTCGTTCATCTCCCTCATATTGGAGTAAAAGGTGAAGATGGGCTTCCAGTGGTTCTTCATATCCTGCCACTCATTGGCAGAAACCAGGAAGTGGTCATATGGGACACAGGAAGCCAAGCCCATAGCACAGGTGACAGAAGCTAGGGCTGTAGCAGTCTCAGGAGTGATTGAAATGGCCTGAGCCAGGTTTTTCTCTGTGGCCAGGTCTTCAATATCCTTTGAGTCCACACTAATAAGAGGCCCCCACTGGTCCAGGTCAGACACCCAGTTTAAACAGATGTTATGACGAGTGGGTGAATAGGCATATGTATTACCTGTTATCTTGTAGATTTCTCTTAGGACAGTGTCACAATCTAAGTCATTCAAAGCTGGAGGGTCTTGAATTGCCTTGGATTTCAGACTGCTAAGGGTTTTCAACTGGTTGACAACAGATAGTGGTCCACCAGAGCCTACAGTGCAGTAGCTGTGGCAAGAACTGCATGGGGCACTCAGAGCACTGTAGTCCACCGAGTTTAAACTGAGGTTAGGAGCAGTGGGTGAATAGGCATATTTATGGCCTAGTGTCTGGTATATTTTCTCTCTTAGAGAAGAGTCATCCAATGGGAGAATACCAGGTGTTATCCATGCTGCAAGACACCATAGTAACATCAACAAAACAATGCCAAAGTATGTATTGACAATGTCCATAAGCCTAAGTAAATACAGATAATATATTTTATGATCAACCACATTTTTAATGAATACAGATCTATAAATATAAATTTTCTCACCTGGTTGGCTTGTCATTTGCATAATTGCACTGTAGGAATGTACTTTTGTAGGGAAAATAGATTCACGCTTGCTCGCAACGGTGTAATTTTGAGAAAACCGGTCTTCAGAACTGTACACAATTAGTCTCTATACATTCTGGAGCTATTGTGTATTGTGTTGTAATGGAGTCAACCACATTTTATGGACATTATTACTCCAAAGTCACATAATTGAGGATGGAAAGTGACAAATCAATCAATAATGAACGTTTAATTAAATTCATCAAAACAAAGGCCTAAATATATCCACCAATAAACACATAAATAACTGTCATTCAATAATAAATACATATATATATATCCTTCTATAAATGGTACATAAATATATCCATCAATAAATACATAAAATATGTATTGAATAACT
>JAVQIZ010142131.1:0-24730 GCA_036023535.2 Galaxias brevipinnis | reverse complement strand
TTTTTTCAATCTTCGTGACGTTAAACAAAAAGGTCCTTTATTCTCATTCTGATGTCCCCATTTTCCCCCTTTAGGACCTGCTTACATCAAAACCTGTGTGAAGCGAGTGTGAAGCTAGCTTATGTCCGCTAGTCATCTCAGGGACCAGGACCAAACGCCTGCTTTGAGTTTGAGAAAGGGTTTGCTATAAAGCACTACTTTATATTTACGCATGTACCCAAATGCCTGCCATCCCTTCTACTTTAAGAGGTCAGCCAGTTTCTCCTGGTAGTAGTCGTGGTTGTCCTGGCAGTCTTCCCAAGGGGCGAAGCTCTCCTCCTCCTCCTTCTCAACGTACGTCTCCCACACGTGGACAAAGTCTGAGGGCTTCATCATGGTGAGCTTGCAGCCCGGCAGGCCCATCAGGGCCTTGAGGCCCCGGGCTATGTCGGGCTCCTCCCAGTTGAAGAGGCGGGAGCACAGGATGCGGAAGCGCACGTTGCTGTGCTGGCCTAGGACGCAGGCCACCTGGGCCATGCACGGCACGCACGGGCTGGACGACACGTACCACGTGACCTCATAGTTCTGCGCCGGGTCGATGCGAGGCAGCACCTGGTCGTGGAGACAGAGAGAGAGAGCGGGCATGCTGACACGGGAAGTGTGTTACGTAAACCGTACTGTGTGTGTGCTACCTGTTATGTGAACCGTCCTATATCTGTGTGTGTGTGTGTGTGTGTTACCTGTAGAAAGAAGGCCTCCTCGGCGTGCGCTGTGGCGTGCTCGTCCTCCATGTAGCCCTGCAGAGGTTCGGCGCTGCCCCCTGGCGTGTCCACTCTGTAGCACAGCAGGGTTTTGTTCCTTCCCGACGAGTACTCCACGTTCCTGAACTGGAACTTGAAGTAGAACGGGCTCATCTGCTCCCTGGGGAAAAGAGATCGGAGACGTCAACACATGCGGGTGCATGGACGGAATACAAATGGTGCCTGTCGATGGGATCGTTTGGTGACTCCTCTTGGACCGTCGTCCTCCTCCGCTCCTCTAAAACAGCAATAAAGATACGGAAGCGAAGCAGCTTATTGTGCGCATCCGTCACAAAATTGCTCGAAAATTGCACAAATCACTCGAAACTTTGCCAACCACGATGACAGTGATGGCCACAAACAGAGCTCTCCAAGTTAATTAATTCACCTCAAGGGCATATTGAATTCCATAGCTGGCATGTCAGTGATGGAACCATGAGATAGAGAGTAAGAGGCTAGTAGGCAGTGAGGACTACCAGAGAGACCTTAGCATGGCCTGTGACACAGCAGTTTTCACTAGGCCACCCCCTCCTGGTTGCCTCTGTAAACAGCACAGGCTTTAGCCTAGATATCCTGTTTGTATGTACAGTATCCAGGGCCTGCATAGGTCACGCTGTAGCTGGTTGTGCAGACGTTAGGCAGAAGCTTCCACAGAATCACTGACCAAAGGTAATAGGATAACCTGCCTCATGAGGTCTCCCTATCTCTTCACATACACAATATATTTTTGTTTCTCAACAGTAAATGCCCACAGGAATAGAGAGGACACACTCCTAAATAGTGAACATGGTTGGAGCAGTGGCTGTCTTCTATGCTGACTTTGTGACTCATCCCTATTCTTACTCCGGGGTTAGCTAAAGATGGCAGCTGCAGGGCATTATTAAGCTATTACTCTTACTCTGTTCAGCAACATTAGGTACATGTCTGACACACCACCCCAACTTACACCATGGCTGGCCTGGCACACACGCATTAACATTTATATTACAGGATGTATACTCTGTACATTATACATGTGCATTTTTATGACAGTGTTTATATACAGCATGACTGTCTGCGTGTCTGTCTGTCAGTGGTTCAGCAAGCGTGTGGCGCAACGTGTATCCGATCTTACCCACCCCGAGATGATCTCAAACGGTGGCAGCTCTATTGGCTGATACTCTCCGTTCTCTTCCACCCCATCCATTGTCACCTCTGCGCCTTCACCTCCGCCCGCCTCTGGCTTCTGGTCATCCACCGCTTTGGCTGGCTCCTCGGTCACCACCTCGGCCTTCTTCACACCTTTGTCCGGTTTCTTCATCGCCTTCTCCTTCTCCTTCATCTTTTCTTTCTCCTTCTCCTTATCCGTCTTGTTCTCGGCTTTCTTTTCCTTCTTTTTTACGATGACCCGGCTGGGGTTCTTGTCCGCCATGACCATGTGTGTGTGTATGTGTATAAGTGTGTGTGTGTCTGAATCCGGGAGTCAGTGAGTGTAGGAGGAGTGATATGAGCGGCTCCTCACTGAAATAGAATCTATTGTGAGTGCTAGTCAGAGACAGAATGTGTGGGTGTGGGTGTGTGTGTGCGCGTTTGGCCAGGACATAGGTAGCTGGCTCAGTGGCGCACTCCCCCTTTTTTTTCTCCATGCCATGGCTATTAAAAGGCCAAGGGGCCATGTTTAGTGCGCGTCTCTCTGAGGATATGTAGATATTTAGGCCAGGGAAAATATCAGCAGTGGTTGACAAAGTGCGCAGCGAATTAACGTTATACTTTTTTTATATTTACATTAAAACACACATCATGTAGGCTACACAGAATAACAGGGTGGCTTCGCCTACCCATGTGATTACCCAAGCTGTCAACATGCCAACAACAGTCAGTCTATTAATAAGCACATTGGCAGTGTGTGTGTGTGTGCTGAGGAAGCCGAGGCTCTCTTCAGATACTAAACACCACCTTTGCTCCTGCCAGCCCCAAAGCACGGCAGGCTACTGGGCCTTAGGACCGCACTGAGGCCAGCTAAAGGGCTACCCCAACAACGGAGAAGGAATCCGTTACTCCTTATCAGTGTATCTCTCTTTCTCTTACACACGCACACACACACACACACACAGTAATACATGATTATTCACCTTCTATTCTATTGTTAAGTGCAAAATCATACGCACACTGTGAAATCACACTGCATCAATATGGTCCCTCTCTGTGGCCAGAGGCTGGGGGAAGGGAGAAATATATTGTTTGTGTGTGCGAGAGAAAAATGGGTCTCGGCACTGCAGATGTAATAACTCGAGGCATGAGAAGGGAGGGGGCTGTTCAATTACAATTTCCTATCCCTGCCTCTCTCCCCCTCTCTTCCTTTGCCAAGTAATTCATTTCAGAGGCAATTACCAATAGGGTTTCAGGCTGCATGCTTGTCTAGCTCAAATGGATGAGCTGTCACAGACTGGGGGGATGGGAAGAGGATACAAGCTGCTCAACACACAACCAAAACAAACCCACAGCAAAAAAAACAAACATCCTTTTAAACCTTTTACAGAGCTGTGGCACAATAGCACCGAAATGGCCAGTTCAACATGGGAAATATGAAACTAAATGCAGCTGTAATTGTAAATTGAGTATCGATTGTGAGCGGCTGTTGGTTATTCAGCTATGACAGGTCATGTGAATGATCTGCTTCCTGTATCTCAGATTACGATGCAATCTCTGAACTGCTTTCACTTTACAGAGGTGCAAGGCCATTTTGGAACACCCAGTAAATAGGGACGGGGGAGACGATCCTGTTGCCATGGGTGACAGAGAGCACCAGGTGGAGCCTGATGGTCAAACCAGTTCCTTTCTAATTAAAATCTTGTCATCCAAGCGATTACATTTTCGGTCCATATTTTTGAAGCATTATAACGACTGATGGACATGTCTGGTACTGGTCGTCACTCCAAAAGAGAACTCGTTCTCAGATGACTTGATCTGGTTAAATAAAATATTATTACAGTTACTTGTCTCAAGCAAGCACCAACTATAAGTAGTTAAAGGTGTTGGACTCTGCAGTAGTCAGTTTGAATATCACTTGCAGAAGGGCAATATGAACAGCACCACAGATTCTTTGCACTTTATACCGGCGGTAACGCCCTCTGTCTCTTGCTGCCACTAGTCTGTGTAAGAAAAGAAAAAGCGAGTAAGTTGGCTCCTGCTTGCATGCCTGCTGACTCAAATTAATCTGTAATGGAATTACTTCCAATTACCCAGCCTCCCACTGCCCCGATTCGCAATTACTGGCAGCCTGAACAAAGAATGCACACAGACACACTTTGAGCATAGAAATGCACAATGATTCATTTCTCTCAGCAAGTTCAAATATGAAAACCTTGAGGTTCTACAGGAATACATCAGCTAGATCTAGAAAAAGAGAACCTCCTGATTCAAGCGCACCTTCAATGCTTCAATGGGTCAAAGGCCAATCAAATTTGAACTCTACTCAATTCGAGAAAGGTGGGAGCATACAGCTGTCAAAATTCGAATGCAATTGCAATATGGCAATGTAATCATGAGACGGCATTTCCATTTGTGACTCGTGTATGCAAACTTTGTGTCCAAAGGAAAAATTATTGAATTTGCCAGTTCTGATAATTCGGGTCAGTATTTGAATATAAATTCAATCATTTGCATTTTCATTGGCCGTTCCATATTCACTAGCTGTAAACGGAGAGCTGGTTGGCTGATGGGTGTTTCCATTTGTATTTACCCAGCACAAGCATCAGATATTCAATGTCGACGACGAGAGGCACCGTTTCCCTTTAGGCATTTGCATTCCCATTTTAATTTTGCTACCTCACAGTGTGTGATTATCAAATGGCAAATGAAGATTCAAATGACGGAGCTTTTGTTTCTGTTATAACACAACATTTGCATACACAAGTGTTAAAGGGAAACGCAACCTCGGGATTACATTCCCACCCTACGTATGGCACTTTCATTTTGCTACATGCTTCTACATAAAAGCCTCTACTGAATTGTAAATAGAATTGACCCCAGTCTGTCAAGAGGGCACATGGTTAAGAGGAATTGGCAGGAGAATATATTCATCTCACCAAAGAAAATCCAAGCACAACCGCCAATCTTTGTGTCCCACTCCATCGGGAAGAGAATCGTGTATGAGTATTAATGTGGACGGACACTCAAACACAGACACAGACACACTTGCCTGCAGCAAGGAGGAAAGGTAATTTATACACTAACAATCCCCTAAGTATTTAACATTGACATACAAAGTAAAGAAACAGACAGGCGTCATATAGATGTTAGGCAATAACATGTCTTTACTGACTGGCTACGACCTATCTGGTTATCACGAATATAAATAAACTGTATTCTGCACAAAAACAATGCATTTAGTCATCCTTGCGTCATTCTACTGTGTAATTATCTGGTAGTATGCAGGCACAGGCTGTGTTTAGTAATAGGGGTTAGTAATGTGTTTCTGTCTATGGAAAGAGCATGTCTGAGAAGGTCGACGCTCGAGACTGAAATGCTTTTAGTATTGATTCGCTTACTCTCTTCCTGGTCCACATCATCACGTAGTTGATCTCCTGATCTGTGGGCCTGAAAAGATCCATCCATACAATTGCCAAACACAACGCAGTACCTTGTACCATAACCCCACAGTGGACATTCAGCCGATGTCGGGACAGCGTTTCCAGCGATAGAAATAAGTCATTGAAATAAAACCCAGGCTATTGAGAGTTAGCCATCCGAGCGGTTGACCAATTGCGGAGAGCAACAGCTGATACGTGGCTTTAGATGTCAATGTGTCCATAGCTCTGCAGAGAACTGTCTATACTAAGTCCAAAGTAATCCATAGTTGGCCTTCAGGTAAATGAGGGTCTCCAAATTCTTTGGTAAGACACGACCCCTCTCTGGCTGCAGACACCGTCCCACCGTGGTGAAGATGCTCCCCACCGCCGTGCTGCTAGCCGGCACGGTGAAGGCTTTCTTAGCCACCTGAGCGAGCTGAGGGAAGTCGATGGCCTTGCGTCTCCAGTAATGAAAGGGCTCCTCGTCGGTGGGCTCCTCGCGCAGGTACGCCGCCAGCTCCTGCTCCAGGCTCTTGGCCTGCGCCGTAGGCCTCTGCTTGATGAACGAGAACAGCTTGCAGGGCCGGGAGAGGGAGGCCACCGGGGACGGGGCGGTGGTTTGAGGCGACTGGGCCTGTGGATGGAGCTCCATGCCCGGGTCCGGGGGGCCGCTGGCCGAGCTGTGCTTGGTCAATTCCTCCAGGAGGACCTGCCGGTGCCAGTCTGCGTTGCTGCTCCAGGAGAGTTTAAACTGGGGGTCCAGGGTGGTGGCCGCGATGTAGAGGGGGTCCTCCAGGATGGGTGCCAGTCTGCGCTCCACGGCTTGGGTAAGACCCACCAGCAGGGAGGGGCAGTGGGGGGCGGAGATCTCCGCCAGGTGCTTGCGGAGGCCCAGGACGCAGGGCAGGGCCAGGCTGATGGAGACGTGTTTGTCCGTCTGCCTGTCCCCGTTCACCATGTCCCAGGCCTCCGTGAAGGGCTCGAGGGTGTCGGTGAGCTCCCTCAGAACGGCCCTCTCCGGGTCTCCCAGGGACAGCTCCCCTCGGCCGCTCACGTCCTCCAGAAACTCCACGGAGTCCAGCAGCCGACGCAACACCTACAAGCAGCCATCGGATTCAACGCATCGTTACGGCGTTTCGCTACATCGTAAACACCAATTAGATGAACACATCAAACCCCACAGTCTAATATTAGAGGCAACCAGACTTTTGACAACCTACCCGGAATACAATCGCAACTGTAACAGTAATTGCATAGCAACTAACACATCCTAGCTACTCATTTGTGCTTTTAAATTATGATTGTGTTATGATTTCTTATGGACCATCCCACACACGTCCCTCACCTTCAACTGGGCCGCCCAGTCCTGCTCAGCCTGCGGGGGCCTCTCCGGCGGTCCTGTCCTGCCCTCCGAATCCTCGAACACCTGGCGGAGCTTCTCCAGGGGCACGGCCGAGGTGATGTAGTTGTAGAAGCAGGCAGCTTTGCCCAGGCTGGCGGAGAGCTGGGAACAGCCATGGAGACCCTCCCTCACGCACTGCTCCAGGCCTCGCGCGAAACAGCCCACCCGGCCGACGCCCGGCAGGCCGTCCCCGAGCGAGTTCCCCCACTCCGCCTCGTCGTCTCCCTCCCTCTCCCCGTTGGCAATCCCCGCTTCCGCAGTGTCACCGCTGGCCTCTTCCTCGTCGTCCGTCTCCCCGTGAGCGCGGATGTGGAACCCGGGCAGGCGGCACGCGGGGAGAGTCTTTACAGGGGCGGGGTCGACCACAATGCGGAACGCTCTCCCGTGGACGCCGTGGGCGTGGCAGACCTCCTCGAACTCGGTGAGGACGTGACTCTCGGAGCACTCGCCCCCGAGGGGAAGGCACGCGAGGAGGGACGAGCGCATTTGCCAGTCAGGAGTCAGAAAATGGCAGGTAACGCCAAGGTACCTACAGAGGGCGAGGGGGTGGAGCGTGAGACATGCGGTAAGTACACGTGACAGAGGTTCTGCTGGCTTTACTCAATGTTACCTAACGGCTGCACGAGTCTTTCTGCGTTTGTTTCTCTCTCTCTCTCTCTTTCTCTCTCTCTCTCTCTCTCTCTCTCTGTGTGTGCGCGCACTATGTGAATATGCATACTTCAAGTTTGGAAGGCATTTTTGTCTCTCCCTTCATTTTTATAGCTCTCTAAATCTTGCTGGGTTTCTTTTCCCTCACCCTGCATTGGTACCAGGGATCCCCCTCCATAGGTCCAGACTGAGGCTCAGGGCTTGTGCCAAGGACAGGGCTTGGCGGCTGGCCAGCTGGGCCTGATAGGCATAGGCCGGGAACAGCTGGCTATGAAAGTAACGCTTTGGCTCCGGCGTGTAGCGCGGCTCCAAGAGCTGCAGCAGCTCCCTGAACCCCAGATTCTCCACCATGGAAGCGGGCTGCAGGTCACGCACTAACATCTTGGCGATGGCTTCAGAGACAAGGACCTGAAGTTGACAATAACCAGTTTTCATTGTTGCTTCTTGTAAGGAGAGAAGAGCTATTAACACAATAGTAACGCTTGGCTAATATCACATCGTTTCTTAGGCTGTATTGTTCAAAATGGTACACATACAAACACAGAAACACACACACATAAGCTATTGATGTCTAATGTTACGCACTCCATCCCTCACCGAATAACGTTAAGCTATACATAAACACACCTGCCGTGGGTCGTGTCTGTCAAACTTGGTCACTCCTCCTCCATTTCCTCCCCCATCCCCTGTCCCTATTCGTCCTCCTCCTCCACCTCCACTTGCAGTGATAGGATGGGTATAACGGGCATTTCCTCCGTTAGAAGTAATAATGTGAAGTGAGCCAGAGGAGTAAGCCTCTCTCTTCATGTCCTTCCTTTTCACAAACTCATCATACATGGACTGGTGCTTGCGCTGTGGGAGAGGTGGTATACAAGACACACATAGATAGTGGGTAGGGTATGTTATACATATAATGTCATATTTCACTTGAAGCTTGGCCCCCAGTTTATATAGTTTCTGTTCACGTTCCACATCTATCCTGTCTTATCAAGAGTGTGCAAGAAAATTAATGATAGCATTAACCGGAATTTCATGGTATTATTTCCATCTGTATACAAAGAGGGTATGTGTTTTTGAATACAGCTTTACCAATAATGACATAGTTGTGCGAATGAAGATGTATATATATTTTTTCAAGCGTGTATGAAATAACAGAAGCGTTATCAGCTGTCCACCTCCTCCTACCAGAAGCGCATGCTTTCCCTATAAACCCCTCTATGGTAATTAATGCATTATGACGATGGTTCAATTTTGCAACAATATACAGTGCCCAAATGCAAAATTACCTTGAGATGTGTTACAAAGTTAGAAGTGACACTTCTCTTTGCCTGAATCCTGGTTCCACAAGCTTTGCAGTTGGATTCGATCTTGCCATTTTCTCCCTCAAAAACAATATTAAAGTAGTCCAAAATTGACACCTTCGAATTTGACGCCATTTCAGTAACCAACCTTTTTACTCGGAAGTAAATTTAACTTCGGTTCGACTGTAATTATAGTTACGATTTCAACATTGCTCACGACCGTCAGCAACCTACTTCTCAATCGGAACGTTTACACAGCAGAGCTTGCCATTCCATTAGCGACCAACCGAAGAACATGAATTTGCTAGTAGTCAGAATTTGCATGTTTTGCGTGCACATAGTGGCCTATTATCTGAAAATGGCTACAGTGATGATGAGGTAGGTGCACGTTCTGAAACTGAAGTAAACCTAGAACCCATCTCATTACCTGTCATTAAAAAACGTAACAGTTCTCTCTAATTCTCTCATCCGCTCGCCCTATTTCGATGCTGCGAATCACTAAAGGAGAAAGACCGCCTCATGGAGGAATTATGTGGGTTACGTTCTCTGACCAGGAAGTGTGAGGATCGTCTTTATCTCGTCAGTTCCCGGTAAAATTCGGCCGTATCCCACCGAGAGGACTGGTTCACGAATGGAAATGCCCCCCCCCCCCAGACACACACACACACACCCAAAAATGACGGATCTGCATGTCTACATCTAGGTCTACATTTCGATGATCTATCAGTTGGTTACAGTTATCACTGTTCCAATATTTACCAGACAGGGTTAGTCTACATAAACTGAAACCAGAGAAGCATATGAGTAATGGTGTGTTTGATTGAATTGGCATAGTTTTTTTATTAATGGGGTGTAAAGAAATATCCAAACGAAAATGGGTCCGTAGGTTATAAAAATACACCATAGATATGTTCACTATGTTTACTGTGTGGATAACCATTGCAATTTCAAGTTCATTTAGCATGGCATATAGACTAAATAGAGCACGATTTACGATAAATAAAAGAACTGCATCAGAGACGAATAAGTAGCAAATGTAAATGTAATCATTACACTATAGTGTCTAATGCCATTCACAATAATAAAAAAAAAATTCTTCTGACAGTCTTCTGGCGGTATAGACTAAATAACCATTTGTTATTCTTCTATTAACTTGGAAACAGTCGAAGATGTGTGCAACTGACTCAAACAGTTGTGTGGCATTTTCATCCAAAAACACTGCGCTTATGTTCCAATTCCAGTTGTAGCTCATTTCTTGTTATCAGGACCGCACTCTGCAGGGCTGCAATCTCCGCAGACAGGTCTATCACTGAAAACAGAGAGAAATTAAAGCAATAATTTAATAAATGTTATGCTACTGTATAGTTCTATAAACACATAATAACTGAACTTTCTGGAAGGATATGCAAGTGATTTAATTCATTAAAGACTGTACTATTTTATGTTAATTGTAAATCATAATATTTGTTAATTCGTTACAATACAAAAAGGTGGGTAGTGATCATATTTAATTAAATATGGCTTGATTGGAGTGGAATGAATCAGTGGTCATTAAACAAATATAGCTTTCAAATGACCATACATTACCATTACATTGCAAGGATTAGGCTACAGCAAACTAGAGTGAACCTCAAATTAACCATGCCACGCGCTAGCAGTAAACGTCGCTAGTCTGAGCCTGATTAGTCCTCCACAAACTGCGTTACGATTTAACTGCGCCGTTGATATTTTTCTTTTAGTCAAGGATTTACATTATCTACTCAGTAACGTTTTTGTAATCTAATGATGCAATTGCTCTTCAATGGTAAGACTAAACACCGTACCGCCAAAACTATAAGTATGAGTTACATTTGTATGAATAGATTTTAAACTACTTTGAGTGTTACTAGCCATTATCTCACCGCTCTGACTCGAGTCCTGACTGCTAGTTCGATGGCTGCGCAAGCTAGCTACCGAGCTGTATAATTGTGGCTGGTGGTCAGAAATCCACTGGCATTACAAATATTCCCATTAGAAACATCTGAGCTCGGCAGTGTTAAAATAGGAGGCAAGATACAGTATAGTTAACACTTTTCCGTTGATTTGAAAGCTGGGTGCTGCCACTTGCCACGATTAGTATCACATTGCAAAACGTTTTCTGAAACAGACCGTACCTTGTCTAAATGAAGATTGCGATTGCTTGAGTGATTGTGGTACCAGAATCCCAAACCACCTCAGAGGATCCTGCTGTAGGTTGTGGTCAGGTTTGGAGGTAGAAGTGCTGACTCCAGCTGTAAGCCCTGTCTTGGAGGATGTATTGGGTTTCTCTTTCTGGACCAAATGTGTGTTTTGTGTCCTTCTCCTTACACCTGGGGAATAACACATTTACAGGAATAATTTCAGTTTCAAACATTTGTACCTACATAATTTAACAATGTTCATGTGAAATTAAACTTTTCAGTCATAAAACAGTTACAGTTGTAACTGAGGTGAATGGCAATGCCCAAACCTTCATCTTTAGGCCCAATGTCCTCCACCGGTGAGGAGTCCTTACTTATGAATTCAGGACAACTCTGAGTCTGAGCCAGTCGCTCCACATAGAATTCTGTTTCTCCATTTTCAAGTGCCCTATATTAAAATATTAAACCATGCTGCGTTAACTCCACAAAACAAGTTACCTTGGTCAAGCTTTAGTTACATGGCATAAAATAAACGATGTTTAAGTAAACTTACCTGGTATGCACATGGACAAGTGGCTCCATCTCACTCTCATATTGAAGCGCAGAGACCTGTTTGTTGCCCATAGAGTACCGCGCTTTGGACATGGTAAACCATCCCTGTTAAGAGCATTGAATTGTATCATTAATACATCTTACTGTAAATGTCACAATGTAGCTTGGAATGGCAATATTTAGCAGCGCCATTTCTGATACTTTTTTTGCAAGGTATCAATATGTATCTTTATAAGAATTTGACAATTAATACCATGCTTCCCACCTGCTCAATGAGGGTGTTTAGTCTGGTTCTTTTCTCTTCTAGTAACTCAAGCTGGTCCATGAAACGTAGTAGCTTGTCGTCTATCAGTAGATCGACTTCATTCTTTGCCAGACCCATTTTGACTTCTTAGATTAACAGAATAATTCAAATTTGTATCAGACAAGTTAAAACGTTTCAATGACAAACCATATCAAAGGTTTTATTGACTAAACGTTCTACTAGTTCCGCTTTCTGATCACGTGAGGGGAATATTACATCACATGACACAATATACTGAATCCAGAGCGGAATCAGGCTAGCCGCCAGAGCCCTTAGTTTCATGTGAAACCAAACCAACACTAGTAAATGACGTTCGAGCGCACACTCTGCCTTCCAAATGTATTTTTAATGTGGATTGTTTGTAATAATATTACTTGAGAAGATATGTGTGGATTTTTTACTATTGCTGCCTGTTATGCAGTGTGACTATGAAATTCTTGTAGATATAATATAATGTATAACGAGCTGTAGAGTAGGGCTACCTACCTACCTTAATATATTTGCAACTTTACAATACTTAAAATCCCAATCATGTTCTTCTAATTTAAAGTAAGAAAAGACATATTCCCATACCGGGAGTCGAACCCGGGCCGCCTGGGTGAAAACCAGGAATCCTAACCGCTAGACCATATGGGAGGGCTGTATAAACCGTAATTTTGTGAGACTCAATACATAGCCATTAGCCCGGAACTGTAGTTTCATGTCAAATACCTTTGAGTTGTACCGCGAAGAGTTCCGATACCAAACAGCAACCGACTGTTTTCAGCCATTACAATTCTGTACGTTTAGCCTGGAATCATTTTTATGCAAGCCATTAGGAAGCCCACGTGCTGCAGCCTTAGGTAGCTTGCCGTGATCGTATAGTGGTTAGTACTCTGCGTTGTGGCCGCAGCAACCCCGGTTCGAATCCGGGTCACGGCAGGGAGTAGGATCCCTGGCACGGTACCTGTTTTTCTCCTATGTGTCCATTTTGATGGTTGTTGCAGTGATATGCATTGCCACAAACAAATGATGCACATTTATAGTTGGAGATTGCGGAGCCCCAGCGGGACCCTTCTCCCTAAAGTCCCGAAAGGCGATACTTTTTTTTTTATCTTGTGCGCACTTTGTGGGACTTTGAGGGCTCCGTAGGTGATAATTTCATACAGCAATATATTTACAAAATTGTATTCTGTCGGTGGCCACTTCCCCTGACGTCGATGTTCCGAGATCAGAAGCCCAATCAACAAGCCGGAAGATCTCACGTGTGAGGCTACAGCGCACTCAGCTCGTTGTCTGATTGGTCTCAGTTATCAGAAAGGACTACCTCCTTTTTACCGCTACCTATGGACCCATTACCACTTTTTGCATTGACGTTGTGCATGCTTTTGGAATGAGAGGTCTGACCAAGGTGGTACCAAGATTCAGTTGTCTTATTTTTTATTACATTTCATTTTCCCTTTTTGATATTTAACAGTGTGCTCCAAGATCTTCAATTCCTTAATAGACTTGCCTACTGTCGTGAGCTCATCATTTTGCAAGCCATCCACCAACATCTCTGGTAAGAACACATTGAAAAAGCTATACTATATTGATCCAATTGTTGTGATTTCAACAGCAATATATACAACTGGAACTTGCTCTATATATTCTGTGTTTAGTCTCTGTTCATGCTTTTCAAGAAGCTGTATGTAAGCTTCCTGTGATTCCTTGCTATTGTACCTTTCCTTTTTTTGACAGATGATGGAGACCACTGCAACAGTTCCTCATCCTTATTGGCCACGTGACCTGTCCATTCCTAGCTATGTGGCCAATGACCGCTCGATGTCTGAGATCCTGGTGTTTTTGTTCTCTGTGTCCGGTACACTTCTTGTGGCTACCTGGGTCCTGACGGGCCGTGATGGGGCTGGGGGAAAGCTGGGGGGTTGGAGGCGCCTTGCACTGTGCTGGTTTGCTGTGTGTGGCTTTATACATGGCGTGATTGAAGGTTGGTTCTCACTCTACTATGAGATCATCCCCGCTGACCAGAGCTTCCTTTCTCAGCTGTGTGAGTATGCTGACACTCAGAAACATGAGTATATTTGTAATGATGGAGTTAATCCCTTAAGACTTGTGTGGGTTAAAGGTTGTCTTTTTGTTATTGTAGAATTTGTTTGGCTATTAAAGTTGTTGTTTTTTGCCCCTCAGGGAAAGAATATTCAAAAGGAGACAGCCGTTATGTAATGTGAGTAGATACCCAAAAATGCTATATTACTAGAAAAAATCATATTTACCTATTTACAAATGTCCTTTTACAAATGTCCTTTTTAACGATATACCATGGGTTTTGTCTCTCTTTCTAGAGCGGATAACTTCACTGTATGCATGGAGACTGTGACTTCATTGTTATGGGGACCCTTCAGTGTGTGGACCGTGTTTGCTTTTCTGACCAACAAGTCCTATAGATTTGTACTTCAGCTCATTGTCTCACTGGGTAAGCTACTTTAAATAGTGTGAACTATACGATTCTAAGAAAAGCACATTCATGCCATTGCCAAGGCACATGAGAAGTTACATCTTAGTCAGTAAGCTATAGTAAGCTATAGTGTCATGTGATAAACCCAAAACTAATCTCTAGTTAATAGTGTTATTTAGTTACATCCCCTCCAGTTATACAGTACACTTTACATTTGATTACAGGTCAGCTGTATGGAGCAGTGCTGTACTTCTTCACAGAACACAGAGACGGTTACGCTCACAGCGAGCTGGGACACCCCGTCTACTTCTGGTTCTACTTTGTGTTCATGAATGTGCTTTGGATTGTGATACCCCTGGTGCTCCTCGCAGATGCATGGAGACACCTCTCAGCAGCTCAAACACATGCAGATAGATCAGGGTTACAGAAGAACAAGAGAAAGTGATCATCGATATAGTTTCTACTGAATTTCATTTTCATGGGGATCATATTTCAGATGTTTGAAAGATCTCCGTTAGGTGATTGTTAATGCATTAGTTGATACTGCAGCGAAATAGGACAAAGAAATGTTTGTTATATATTTTTATTATTCTATTTTCTATCTCGAATAAACTGAAATGTAGACAAATGCCTTATATGAGTATGGACTACAGAAGGTACACAGCCTATCATTGTGACAATGACATAATTAAACAAATCAAAACTTGGAACTGTTATTGATGTTCAGCTAGAACCAAATTTTGCTGGTTATTCTACACTGGGCCTACAGTAATCAATGTAACATTGTGATTAAACAGGATACATACCAAGTAATTTTTAATGGTAAATATAACGGTGTCTGAAGTAAAGTTTATACATGTTCTAACATTCCGTAGATAAAGAAACTCATCAAATCTATTGGGTCTTATGAAAATACATGACATTTTATAGTTTTATCAACTTCTTTGTTGAAAACTGCTCAATTATACGGGCACGATCCCTGTAAAAAATATAAACGATCACCAGCTAACGATAGGTTTAAAGTGCATTATGCAACTTCCATGTTTCCACGCCGAAATAGCTCAGTTGGGAGAGCGTTAGACTGAAGATCTAAATGTCCCTGGTTCGATCCCGGTTTTCGGCAGTAGTTTTGGCTTTCAACATGTGCTTGGTAAATTGTTCTATCAACAGGGAACTCCGAGCGGTTAAACGAATTGCCTAGGCTAGGCACATTGGAAGAAACTACTGAGTGAAGCAATCCCAATTAACCAGTTACAGTACTCATTATACCCACCATGCGGCGCTGTGAGAGGGGGAGAGAACCCTGATTCACCTGAGAATATAAAACAACTGAGGCGGCATCTAGCGGTAGAAAAGTGTTACTACCTATTAACGAAGACATTTTAACGTGCATAACTTGGTTGACCTTTTGGATGTTAACAAAACTGTTCAGTACCTATAATAAACATGTAAGAAAGAATCTGTCTCAGTAGTTGAAGCTTTGGAACTGAGCTGATAAGAGTAATATAACATGTATTCAGCATATCATGCATCACACATAATGGTAATTTTTATCGTAATCAAGACAAAATGTTTCTTAAGGCAACACTTTCCTGATCCATCACCCTCACAATTACATGTTGTGGAACAGCCTCTGCAACATGATGCATATGAAATCTGTCAAAATTTTTATTTAACTAACAGAATAAATATTGGCAAATTTACATTCAGGTAGGTCACATTCATACATAAGGCTTAAGTGATTTTGATACAGCAACACATGCAATGGTAGATCATTCCATTTACAGAGTGGAATATAAAAACCAGAAGCACTGCTCACTTTGTGTCATAAAACCCTTTTCAGGTAATGATCTCTTTACTTAATTGAACATCTTGCTAAGCCTCTGTCCTAACTGGTTGTTGGTCTCTCTCTCCCTGCTTCCCACTTCCCGTAGTCCCTTCTGGGCAGCAGGCGAGTCTGGCTGCAGCTCCAGAAGCCTCTTGAAAGCCCGCCTGGCCTCCCCCAATTCGGCAACCTCTAGACAGGCTTGGCCAAGCCGATACCAGGCCTTGGGCCCACAGGGCTCCAGCTGTGTGGCCTTAGCAGCGCTGGCACGAGCACGTGCTGGCTGGTACAGTTTGAGTTGGCACAGCGACATGTTGGAGTGGAGCTCCGCTTTGATGATTTTGTACTCGCTCTCGGTCGGAACGCATGAGTCTGTAGGCAGAGTCTGTTTTTCATCACTGGAAGTCTGGTTCCCGTGCTCCTCCTTATGTGGCTGTTCTTTTATTTCTGGCCCTATGGCATGGCTGTGGAGAGTGATGAGGAGCTTGAGGGCCCGGCTGTAGCTATCTGCAGCTCCCCAAACATCGCCGCTTCTGAACCTCACCCCACCCTGTTCCTTGTGTGACCTCACCCACTTCCATTTGTCATCGGGGGACATTTCCCAAGAGTCCTTGCCGGGGCTGAACGAGTGCAGTTCCACAGTGGCCTGCATGGATTGATCTGTGGTCCCCTCCACCTCTCCATCCGTCAGCTGGGCTGTGGACTCAGTTCTTAAGGGACTCAGCGTTATCTGGAGATAAAAGGACAGAGATGTAATGTTCCCTAAATATATAGGCTATTATGTGTCTCTTTGTTACCCCTATGCACATATTCAAAACAATGTAATTAATTAATTAAAGTTCTTACCTCACACTTTTCTCCTGCTCTCATCCCCATCAGACACGTCTCTGTGATGTCACACTGGCCCTCTCCAAGTCTAAGCAGTGTCCACATGCCTAGTGGGACCTGCAGCACGGAGTCTTGAGAGCGTTGAAAGGGTGTGGGCTCTGCCCCCTTTAGCTCCGTCGTCAACACTTTGCCCAACAGCTCCTCTGGTCCCTGGGCAGACACGGGGTTCTTCATTTCAGCGTCCGCTTTGATCCTCACTCTTACTTGGCACAGTGATCCCATTTTCGGGTAGTTACTTAAAGGCAATGCTAAAGGAAACGAAGACATAACACATACTTTTTCAATTTAGTGTAAATGAGTGAAGCATCACGTTTATCCAGATGTGCACCATACATTTATCCTCAACGTCAGTTGCCTGCTGCTCCCCCTCTTTTGTTCGTCTGCGGTGGACCTCCCACGGGCCTTTGGGACACACGGATACCCAGGATATGTTCTCATTGCTGGTTGCATCTGTTTGCCTCTCTGCTAGCTGGCCAGACTTCATAACAATATTCTGCAGAAAAGAAGACACACGGACAAAACATTTTAGTCCCTGTTTTCTGTGGATTTCAAACATATTGGGTAATTCTCAGCGAATAACCATATGTTTTGCTGTTAATTACAAATTCTTAAACAGTGCTGAAAAAAAGGCAGACGTGCGCAATTTACACAGAAGTAAAGTTCACTTGACAGTTTCGAATCATATGTTGTCAGGAGATAATTGGGTTATAAACGTTACATGTTATTTCTATGCAGTGCGACACCGTCTACAGCTAACGACTAACGTTTGCAAGATATGGCCAATAATGTGGAAGCTTTGCTAGCTAGCCTCATTACTGACCAAAATAGCTAGCGAGCCATAACGTACAAGTGAAATAACTTGCAAACAGGGTTAAACTAGGAAGCAGTCAACTATAAACGGTAATTTACCCGGTAATTCACGTTGTTAGGCGGGATAGAAATACCTAGCAAGAAAACATAAACAGAAATGAGACCACGTGACACTTCTTCTCTTACTTTACGGCAGTGAGTTATGACGCCTTGCTGCCCCCAACTGTTCAATTTTAAATTGTGCATGTGATATTATTTGGCCGAAAAGGTGTCCATCAATAAAATAAAAATACATAACAGACAAGGTAAATATAAAACACAATTGTTATATTCTGCGCCTTCTTTCTGCGGATCCTTTGGCGGATTTTGGCCTATACAATGTTTTCTTATGTGCATGGCTGATTGTTACCCGGCTTTATAGGCATTAGGCAGTCAAATTTCATGTAAGTGCGTTTGGGGGCCACTTGCTGTTTTTTCCCTAGAGAAAGTAAATCCAGGAATGTCTTCCCTTCCACAATAGGCAAATCATTGGCTCAAAAAGTCCCTATTCGGATCCTTAGGTTTATTTTCATAAATTGTGTTTTCATTATGTCATTATTGTATCTATTTAGGGAAACTGTCAGGCTGTGGTAGAAAACTTTTTGAAAGTAACTCTAGGTGGCTCTCTCCTCTTATAAAATAACGACTTTTAGGTTCGGGATGTCGTGGCTGTTTGACTGCCTAATATACTTTGCCTTGGATAACTGCATTTGATCACACTTGTTCAAACAAAGCAGTTATCTCTGGTTCTGACTCCGACTTTGACCAGTGAATTTGACCTGACATCCTCTCCGATCAGACGGCCATGACCCTATAAGCAGACAGCCTCCAAGACTCATGTTCATGATTCATAGCATATCCATGATTCATGAGCCATGTCCAGCTACAGTAGGGGAAAAAGAGCTATTAACAAGGTGGAACTTGAAATATATATTTTTGTTAGCAGTGTGACCATTGTGATCCATGTGTGTGTGTGTGTGTGTGTGTGTGTGTGTGTGTGTGTGTGTGTGTGTGTGGGTGTGTGTGTGTGTGTGGGTGGGTGATGTTTGGCTGGTGAATAGTTTGTCAGAAGCTGCAGTTGTAACACTGTGTGTCAGTGACCCAAAGAGGAGGCCTGGCTGCTTAGCGAGTTAAATGGCTGCAGCTGCGTTGCCGCGGCAACTTTGGTTCTAATGGAGGAACGTTATGGCCTGGAGAGAAGGGTAATGACCGCTCTGACTGACGGAATGCCTTGATCTTATCACCGTGGCAAGAGGGGACACTGCAACATGCTAATGTTCTAATAGCCCTTAGACGCACAGGCAGGACCACTGAGGTCACCCGGACACAAACCCCCCCTCACACTACTTAATGGCTACACTGACTGAAATGGACAGAGTTTTCCTGAGAGTCCAACAAGAAACCGAGGCGGGATTAAAAAGTATTCCTCATCCTTACCTCGGTGGTAAAGCAGGCCACAGCTCAATGTGAGGGCTCTCGAACAGCACTTTGGATTAGATGTCTGTTAAGGAGAGGAGAGGGACGAGGAAAGAGAGAGGTAGCTGAAAGCATGTGGGCAGAAGAATGGCCTGTCACTGTCTTTGGCACACATACAGACACACACTCAGACCCTTGCTTACTCTCGTACCCTCACAGATGTTACAAACACCCTGGTAGATTGTATACTCCTACCAATCCCATAAGTCCATTTGAATACCACAACAGTCCCCTTTCTAATCTGCTTGTTTGAAATATGTGATGAATCTGCAAATTTGTGTAGACCCCAGACAGGCCTTATCCACACCTATTTGTTCATGTTAAGGTTTTAGTTATTTCTCCACGCAATTGGTTAGATGCCAAGAAAGAGAGAGAGGGTGTGTTTGTGAATGTCTCTGTGTGTGTGCGCGCGTGTGTGTGTGCATTAGAGAGAAAGAGAGAGTGATGGCCAGTCTTTATCTGTATCAGAGTGGAGGTTGGCTGGTGGGCTATCTGTCCCTCTCAGGCACCTAATCCGTCTTTGTCACTGTAACCTAACAGCTAGACAGACACACACGCGGACTGACACACACACACACACACACACACACACACTGAGTACACTTCTGGAGATCTTCGAGATCACCCACACAGCCTTCTGTTTCCAAAATCCACGGATCATGATATTCTGGGTACAAAGTGGATGCAGTCATCAGGAAAGGAGAAGGTACACCCAACAGTGGCACACAAATACGGTGCTCTATCTCTCCCCTCTCTTTCACACTCGCTCAATTGAATTAACTTATTTTTTATTTGATTCAACTGCAGTGGCATGTTGGCATGACTACAAAAGAACAACATTACCAAATAAAATGACAAAGGATACAACCACAATCGATCCGTGTACATTTAAGATTTAATTGACACATAATGCAAGGATTGCTACCACATGAAACGTCACATTTTAAATTGTGCATAATGTGTTTACTTCAGGTGCGCAGAGCTGTGGAAAATTGTTTGAATTGTCGAGTTTCACAAAACAAATTGTCAACAAGCACTTTAAATCTCTTCTCACTCAATGGAACATGCACTGTACATGTATTGCATTCTTGCATCGCATAAATTTTTTTCTGTTGCCCGATTTTGTGTGCGGCTGCATGTGAATGTGCTTGAATGTCCATACTTGTGCTTTAATGTGTGTGAGTGTGTTTGTGCATGTGTGTGTCTCTCTCGTACACTTTCTCACACACTCGTCCTTTCTGTCACTCTCCCGTTCTCTGGGAAAATGCAGACAGACAGCGCTCAGGGGGTGAGTGCCGTGTCTCTATTGAAGAGTCTCATTGAGTCCACTGAAGTGGGCTTATCTCCTGTTCCCTTCTCTCCTCAGTCCCTCTCCTGGACCTAGACAGCCCTGAGAGGCCCACTCAGGCCTCCCTTCTCTGGGCTCCGTCCCCTATGCATGCCCCCCCTCCACCACCCAGCGCATGCTGGTGGAATGCAGCCTGCCGCTCGGGTTTAGGATGGCGCTTCGTGGCATTGACGACGATGACGTGCACATGTCTATGCGTTTAGTCAAAGGGAGCTGCTCCCGTGGTTCGAGCCTACGCCAGACCTGGCTGTGTGATCCCGCAGCGTGATCCCTTTGTTTACGCGTCTGGGATGGCCTGTATAGGTTTGGCACCTCGTGAAGACTGGCAGGATGTTCCTATCTCCGTGCAGCCTCGGTCTCCGTTTACGACCTGCTTGTCATCCCACACTCCCCGGCCCTCGCTCTCCCAGGTCCTTTACAAGCCACTCTCAGCCCCTTTGCCATGAGCAGACCGGGGGTAGCACACTGTTTTGAGTGTGTGTGTGTGCGTGTGTGTGTGTGTGTGCGTGTGTGCGTGTGTGTGTGTGTGTGTGTGTGTGCGTGAGTGTGTGTGTTTGTGTGTGTGTGTCTACATGACCGTCTCTCCGCATGGTGGTGGAGGTAGACAACAGAAGCAGGGTCGGTGAGAGAGGGGGACCGGGGGTGAACCCCCCCTCACCCCCTCCCCTTGCCCGGCTGCTGGAAAACACTGTTTGTGGTAGCGAGCGTAGTTTGTGATACACTATGTAACGGCGTGTACAACTAAGCCCCAAGTGTGCCTGGCTTTCGTTTCCCACCAGCTAGCGAGACCCCCACCCCACCCCTCTCCCCTCCACCTACCACCCACCCCACCGCCCACCAACATCTGCCATCTCCTCTTGCCCTCTCACTCCTCACTCGTCTCTGTCGGTGTTAAATAAAACAGCCGTCCCCCCTCCCCCAGCCCCCCCCCCGCTCACCCACTTCTAACGGTGAACCCAAACAGAGAATTTAAGTGCCACCACCGGCCGACTCCCACCAAGCTATTAGCACCCTCAAGCCATTAGCGAGTCATCCGAGCCATGCACTGTCCCCCATAAAGCCGGACTTAACCCAGACCTGGGACCAGTCACGGTCCCATAGCCCCCTGATTCATGGAGGGGGCCGGTCCATGCGTTCTCAGGAGGAGAAAAGGAGGTGTTGCAGGCTACATGTATATGAGACCATGAATTCCCCGCGTGTCAAACACAGGTTAGCTATTGGGCTATACGTCTTCTGACTCGCATGTTATCCGAAGAAGAGGAGGACGAGGACGAGGCACGTAGTGTGTCAAGTCATGTCTGTGTTGAAACGTTACGTAAACATCTGTGGGGGTCAAAGAGCAGCCAATGACTCAGCTGGGGAATATAGGCGTCATGCCCTAGCACTGTGTTAACACCACTGTGTGGGAATGATGCTTGGTTCCACTAGCTAACCAGCATCTCCTCAACTGGGCCTGAACGTTGGCGAGACAATCTGCCTGCCGTACTTCTGACTGAGCAGAGGGAAGGTGGGCTCAGCTTTCCCTGTGTGGCCAAATGGTCAAGGAGAAGCCAGGATGAGACCCAACACTTTGTAGTTGGCCAACGGTGCTGGACGTGACCGCCCCATGCGAGAAAAACTTGTTTGTGTGCTGCGTCTGGGTTTCTCAATTGTGTGTTTACGTCCGTGAAGTGCTCTCGTGTTTATTGACACGCACACCGGGCGGCTTTCCAAACATATCTCTCCGTCTTTTCTCTCTCTCTCCGCGCTCCACCCAGTGTGAGAACCTAACCTGCCAATGCCTAGTGATGTGGGTGACCTACACGAGGGCGTTGCGTGTGCGCGGCTACACCCGAGTCTGTGCCCACGCGCGCGGCGGTTCTGTGGCACCGCTGGTTCTTCTCTGGGGTAAGCAGCTGTCGCGCGGCGGTTCTGTGGCACCGCTGGTTCTCCTCTGGGGTAAGCAGCTGTCGCGCGGCCAGAGGCTCCTGGTTTACTCCCTCCTTGTTTACGCCGCGCGCCGCCCCCAGTTTAAACACTGCGCAGAGACGGGGGGAGTCCACGCCAGCAGCGACGACGCGCTATACCGGGGGGCCGCAAAAAGGGTATGGGACACACGTCGGCGGAGCACGCACACGCCGACTGAATGTACACACACTCCGGGTTGTGCTTGCGTATTCCCTTAGGTCTCTGCGTCATCCCGCCGCCATTCCGTCCGTGCCTCATGGCTGCCGCGTTAATCACCGTCTACCTCAGGGGTTTTACCGAGTCATACCTGACAATCCTGTTTATGCGTGTGTGAGTGTGTGCGTGCGTGTGTGTGTGTGTGTGTGTGTTCATGCATGTGTATTTGATTGGAAGCTTTAGTCATTAGGTAACATGGCTATACCCTCTCAGGGCTCTCACTCCTGGGAGCTTCGTGAGAGAGCCAGCAACACACGACTGATTTATGCTCCTTGTCCTCCACAAGTGCGTGTGTGTGTGTGTGTGTGTGTGTGTTTGTGTGTGTGTGTAGGTGTGTGTGTGTGTGTGTGTGTGTGTGCGTATGTGCGTGTGTGTGTGTGCGTGTGTGTGTGTGTGATGTATAGTGTACACACAGCGCCGCGGGGAAACGGCTCCAGGTTGGAGCTACCTGCCCCCGCAGTCTCTCCGCACGAGAAGAAGCAGCAGCGATGGCTGAACCCGATCAAAACACTGTCAGAGCGCGGGGGACGACAGGGTACAAGAACCAGACGGACCCGACAAAAAAAAGGTGTCTACTCTTGTCCCATCACAGTCACTGTACATCTGCTTCTCAAACTCCCAATAAACCGCAAAGACATGGCGGAGGAGCAGCGTGGGCCCGTGGCGTCAGCTCTAACGCTGGGGGCCGGCAGACTGTGTCGAAGTTGAACACACTCTGATGGAATTCTCCCCTTAGAGGGAGCGGGAGCCGGGGCCATAAACACAAGCCGTCCAGGAGGACGAGAGGGACGGTTTTCCGCCCCCTTGTTTCTCTGACGCCGGCACTTCGTTGTCCGCCCCGCCACAATGTAGATTCTCCTGGCAGCGCGCGGCGCGAATGTTTTTCCGACGAGACCGTTCCTCCATTACGTGTCTAGCGGTTGCTCTGTTTATCATTGTTTACTGTGCGACCGAAGGCTACTGTGCCGTGTCCTCTCGCCCCTGCGCGGCCTGCCTCTCCCCGGCCATCGCCCTGGTCGTCACGGAAGTGTGTGTGTGTGTGTGTGTGTGTGTGTGTGTGTGTGTGTGTACCAGGTCTCCTGCTCCTGTAGAGTTAGTGTTGCTACATTCAGCTGCCCTCCCCGTAGACCTTACCGTCAGTCACAGTGTCTCAACGACAAATCGAAAGGCCAGCCGACCCGCCAGGACCAGTCGAAAGGTTCTGCCTTGGCTGTTTAAGGAAGATTCGATGATTCCCAAAACAGATCCCTCTGATCGGCACTCGTCCACATTCCTTTCAAAGAGTGTTTATGCTTGTTTGGCCCACGCTATTGGGAGGATGTTGAGCTTGTGTTTCTCTGTGAGTGTGTGAGTGTGTTTGTATGTGAAGCTAAGGGAAAGGCCCTTGCACCACAGGCATGACAAACTGCACAGCTCTGCTCAAAGGATCAATAAGCACATCTCTGACTCTGAATATGTACCCTTTTAGAGAGGGACATTGTATGTCGTTGCCATGTCACCACCACCACCACCTAGACTCCAAGTGCAACTACATTGTGCAAGTCTCAGTCACTCTGCTTCTCTGCTATGAATTACAAACGTTCTCATTCATACTACTTAGGCGTGAAACTATTATCATTCCTATAAATATCTTTTTGTATATTAATTCTATAGCTGGAAGGAAGAAGTCTAGTCAGATCTAAGTGTGTGTGTGTGTGTGTGTGTGTGTGTGTGTATACACTGGGATGACTCAGCTCTATCTGTCACTGTCAGTCAGGTACCCTGGCTATCACTGTTATTGTCAGCATCAGTGCTTGTCAGCTGCTATCACTCACGGCTATCTGTGTCTGTCTGCGAGGCCTGCATGGTTGACCCTGACCCTGCATCTTCTGTTTCCCACACCTCTCACCCATTGCGTGTGTGCGCGCGTGTGTGTTGTGTGTGGCTGTGTGTGTGTGTGTCAGAGAGAGAGGTGGTGGTGTGGGGTTAAGAGATGAGTTTATGAGTGTTTGTGTATGTGTGTGTGAGAGAAAGAGTGTGAGTGGGGGTGTGTGTGAAGAGATGTCTGTGTGT
>JAVQIZ010142119.1:0-11255 GCA_036023535.2 Galaxias brevipinnis | reverse complement strand
CAATAACACACACACACACACACACACACACACACACACACACACACACACACACACACACACACACACACACACACACACACACACACACACACACACACACACTAGAAGCAAGAGAGATGGGTGAGAAAGTTAAGATAGCAGGGAAATAGATCTATTGAATTGGGCCATGGCCCATAGGTAGACCAGTGTGGATATTGCATTTATGCTGGCAGTAAACACAGCTCCCTAAACAGCTAAACAAATTAATGTGACAGGTACAAGCACACAGACACAAACATACATTTCTACTGCCATACCTGTGCAAAGTAAAGATTGAGTAGACACAGTGTGAAGAACTGGAGGCACACTGGAAGACAGTATAGCAGCCAGTAAGGCAAGGGCTGCAACTGGTTCGCCTGGGCAACGTTTTTGAAGTAAAAAGAAAACAAGGTGGTTCTCAGCGCCGACCACAGCAGACAGAGAAAAAGGAAAACACTCTGGTAGCTGAAGCGCTTGTGCCCATAGTGCAGAATGAGCCACAGTTGCAGGTAAACAAACACGAAAAGAAGAGAGTATAGGACAGTGTAGGCTATGGTCAGCCCAAGTTCAACTGTAGGAGAAACAGCTGCTTGTATCAGGTCGTTAGAGTCGGTTACGGATGTAAAAATTATGAGACTGACCTGATTTTCTGACCACAACATTTCGAATAAATAAAGTTACAATGACGTCCACGATGCTATTCCAGTCTATTGCCTGATTTTTAAAAAATATTTTCTACAGCATTTGGGGTAAAAAAAACTAAAACATTTTGCACTTGAGCAATATCAATCCGCTTAAATGTAATATGTAACATTTATTTTCAGAAAATAACTACCATAACTACCTTACGTGCTAAATCGGAGGCTCGCAGATTATGTAACGTGAAAGACTTCCTGCAGCGGGTTTAAAATAAATTACAACAACAACAACAAAACAGACTGAATGCCCCTTATTATAAACCCAGTCTCTGCAAAGCAGCTCCTCTGCGAAAAAAAAAACCTTTCAGAGAAAGGAAGAAAACAGCTGGGAGGCTACAGTTTTAGACCCGCCTTTCGACCAATGAAAAAGCAACACAAACTGTCAACAAACTCTTTTGTCGCCATTTTGGCTCTAGTTACAATTTAATTTCCTCCATTCAGAGCCCGGACGGGTCCACCTTTATCCTATCATTGCTTTTTGAAACACCATTTCGCCCCAAAGTGCGCGTATTGGTCAATCTTGCAGCCCAGCCTCCAGAGGCTTATCTTTCGATTGGTTTGAGCGTGTGACTGCTATTTCATTGGGTTGCCACTTTCTAGAAGACGTCAAAGCAATCAACTATCAGATAGCTATTACAACAACATGGCAACGTAAACGTTAGTATCATAGGCTGATTAGCGTACCGCTAAAGCGTATTTGTATATATCTAGCTTTTACCGGCCTTAAGGGTTGTTTTTAAAGTAAACAACTCGTTATGGCATTGTTATGCTTTGTTACGCTCTTGCTTTACACAGTTGGACTCTGCATAGCAGCAGCTGCTAATGTATCATCGGAGCACACGGCTGCTAGTTTAAATGAAAAAATCCAGTCTGGAAAGACATTATTTGTCTACTTTGGACATCGAAGTAAGTAGACACATGGGTGCCCAATTTCACATTATATTCAACCATTATCTTTCCCTTGCTATGCTGTCCTGCGTATCAGCAAAAACATACAGTTTTTCACTGCAACTGTAGTCGTTAAGCCTATTTTACATGTATTCAAATAAAATGGGACAGTATTCATCTCCATTAATCATCAACAGAGATATAAACCAATTGCAAAAAAAAAACCTGCCGTTAATGTGTTTGATGTTTACGCAGTCACCCCAACAATCCTCCTTTTCCTTGATCAGCTGGAGGAGTCAGCGGAGGTACTCCAAGATTATGGAATCTCTGTTGCCAAGGTAATACTCATACTTACTCCCCTAATTTGTAAAGTTACAGTCTCTCAAGCACTTACACTGTATGAAATTAGACTTAAAGCAGCTTCATGTAACTTTTTGGCAATCCCAAAAGCGTCCTGGTGTCATTGTATTTAGCCTACATCATGATTGCAAAGCTCAAAAACAAGACATGCATTTTTTTACTGTCTATTAAGATATCCCAATCAAATCAAAATGATACAACTTGTCAGTGTTTCTATGTGTATTTCCGTTTGTCCTTAAAGTATACTTTACTGGCTTACAGGTTAATTGCAGTAGAGAGATTGTTGCCAAGTTCTGCAAAGGAGACAAGCTGATGAAAAAAGCCTACTTGTTCAGGTGTGTGAATAGTTATGTCATTGAATGAGATGCAGCAAAAACAACTACAGCAAACCGACAGCCCAAATGACAAACGCAACAAGCTTAAAATAGGTTTGACAGCATAAGGGTAGAAGAGAGAAATCGCATGTGACCACTCCAACCTGTGGGATCTCTATCTAGCTTCATTCATTCCCTTTAAACTCACTTTACACCACAGCGACTCCAGCTGGTGTTCTGGGGTTCTGATACAGTATCTGGATAATTGGACCCATGTTACGAGACAGTGCCTCTAGGCTGTCGGGAACGTCCTGGGAGTTGTGACGGGACAGTGACTCTGTGCTGCCGGGAACGTCCTGGGAGTTGTGACAAGACTGTTCTGTCGGGAACGTCCTGGGAGTTGTGACAGGACAGTGACTCTGTGCTGTCGGGAACGTCCCGGGAGTTGTGACGGGACTGTGACTCTGTACTGTCAGGCAAGGGCATTGATAGAATTGTGTCATATGAGTGGTTGAAGTACCTACAGACTTACAGCATTGTGACTGCATGCTAGCACAATATTAAACGTGAATTTCATGATTTATGTAATCCCAATTTTGTGCGATAGATGGTCAATTATTTATATGTTATTTATTCCCTGATGTTACTATAAATACAGATATACAAATGCACATTTAATATATGTATTATTCCCTTCAGAGGCGTAGAGATTCTGAAGAGTTTTGACCTGGATACAGTCTTCGATGTCAATGCCATTGTGTCCCATGTTCTCTTGTAAGTAGCCGAGTGACATGACTGGGGCATCATCACCGAGACCAAAGATTATTGTCATCTATCTGTACTTTAAAGAAGAAGTCCGTTCTGTTCAAATACATTCTTTAAAAAAGTGTTTGAACTTTATCAGCAAGTTTTAGCTTTGCTGGCAGTGTGGTTGATTTTCTGCTAGCATGCTGCGGTGAAGTGTCTTAAAGTTTGTATAGTTAGTTTATGTTATTAGTTAGTTTGTTAAGTATAGTTATGTTATAGTTGTACCTGTACTACATATTAATGTAATGTATTTGTAATATTTTGGGTTTTTTTCTTTGTAAATATTGAGATGATGTGCTCCTTGTTGTGCTTGGTGTTCTCTGTCAGTACTGTTCTGTATGACGAGGTGCGCTACGTGCAGACGGCTGCTGAGCTGCAGGCTCTGGAGAACACAGCCAAGGGACAGACAGACATTGTGCTGGGACATGTTCAGGTGTTTGGGCTATCAGGTGGGAAGGGAGAAATGGAGATGTGGTGGTTTCTTAACGATCTGTGCTGTAGAACATATGATGACTTTTATTCCTACACTGTCCATGAATGTTTCTTGATTCCTTGTGGTTTCTTCCAGATCACCGGGCACTGATGGAGACAGCGTTTGTGTATGGAGCCAAGTATCAGTTTATCCTGACCAGTGGAGAAACGGTACCGGAGCACCTCAAGTATGCTGCGTTATGCTGTTTCTATTGCTCTTCATCACCGTTATCAACTGTTTTATTTCTTATGTACGTCTTTGGCAAAAAGCCCGGTCATGTTTTGTTTTCTACTCAGTAGAGCCTTATCGGAATATCCCAGCAGGCCATCTCGCTTCTATAAACTTAAGTATTTTATTTGTGACTGTGGCTTTAAAGGAAACCAAACATATCTTAAAGTCAACTCCACATGATACAGGGAGCCAGTGTAGGCTCATTTCATGAGTTTAATGTATTCCTTTTTGACTGTCTGCATAAAGCTTTCATTATCAGCATCCTCCCAAACATTATTTATCTATTTGAAATGTATGGGGAAGTGGTCCATTGTGCTGTGGCACATGGAGAGTGTTTTATTCCTCCCATCTCCAGGGTGGAGTGTCCCGCTTCTGTGTCCGCTGGCCTGTGGTTCCTTCACTGTGGCTCCGTGTCCCAGCTGTCGGCCCCCTGCCCCGTCACAGCCCTCACAAAACCTCTCTCCACCCTCACCATCTACTCCTTCCTCCAGCTTATGGAAGCTCCACTCCTGGTGAGACGGTTACAACAGCAGTGGGATGGAATGAAAAATACTTTATTGATCCCGGGGGATATTGTAGAAATAAGACCATTAATAGGAAGACCATTTTCAAATCCTGCTTGCCCCATTAGCAGTCTGTCATAGAATGAGACCCAAATATACCATTCCACAGCAGCCCTGTGCAAACCTCACAAACTGTGGGAAGGCCAAATATAGTGATGGTGTGGTTATTATGTTATGTTATGTTATCTAAGAATGTAATCCATAATTTATTAACGACAAGCTGATAAATGGGTTGAGGATGAAGTTGATGATTTAGTTTTTTGCTGTAATCCTTAACAGTAGCATAAACTGGTGCCTGAGTTCCTAAGGTGGATCCAACATGTGGTCTTCCTCTCCTCTGTGCTCCTACATGTCTCTATGTGAGCAGACGGAGGTCTCAGAAGAGCCCTCCTCAGTGCAGCTCAGCCTCAGCCTCCTCCAGGTGCCCCTGCTCTTCCTGTTCTCCCAGCCCCACACAGACACCTTGGACCGGAGCACGGCTCAAACTCTAGCCTGGAGGCTGCGAGGCCGTTGCCGGGTACTGCTAGTACACAGGTCTGGTCTAGGTGACTTTTAGCCGTTGAATTACACTTGTTTTACGTTTTTGTTCTTTTAAGCACATCTTGAAATACCAAGTGAATGTAAGTGTTGGAGTGCACTGCTAACACTGTATTGCTCTCGTAGCTCTTTGAAACTGGTCTCGATGCAGAATTATACCGGCACACCCAGGCGTTAGGCTTATGCTGCTTTTAATTGCACTTGCACTTGCAATTGGTACTGGGGGGGTCACATAAATTTCTCCAATCAAATCTTTACTATAGCATTTTGAAAGGGGTGAAACGTCTGCGGTGTGTTTAACCACTTGTCTTTTCTTTCACTGGATGCTCTCGGACCAGGCAACCAGTTCAGGCTGTTTGTGCTGCACATGTTCCATTCCATTCCACTTCATTGTTCCATTGTCTTTGTGTCTATTGACTGCTGTGTACTTATCGTAGGGAGAGTCCGGTGGTTAAGACCTCTCAGGAGTACAACGCTGCACACAGGCTCCCTGGAGAGGTCAGCCTCAACCTTTTCTTCTGTCTGCCCTAGTTTAGAACTACTACACTTCTCTATCACTAATGATAGGAACCAACCGAGTTCAGAGGGTTTGTACCTTTGGTCTGGTACACCACTCATGGCTCCGCATACCGGAACGTTCAAAGGAACAGTGGACCCTGTTGGAAGTTACCACTTTTTGTGTGTTATATTCTAAGGACTCGGAGATCAAATATTTGACCTTTAACAACCTGGAGGAGGTCATTGACTTATTCAGTGATGGAGATGAGGAAGAGAAGGAACATGAGAACGAGGAGGAAGATGAGGAGAACTGGTTTACTCTAGGTATGATACTCTTTTGCTTGCTTGTTTTTAGCATGTACCAATTGAATGTGTACGTGTAAGCCAAATAACCTAAACATAAGTTACATTTTTAATACATTTGAGATATATTTGTGCAGATGTCATAGATGATGAAGTTGCTGGATCATTGTACAAGGCCAGGGACCAGTTTGTTGACATGGATTCAGTCACACAGCTCACAGCTCTCTGCTTCAGTGACACCGTGAATAAACACAGCCTTGTAGTGGTGCTGTTCTACCTCAAATGTGAGTTCCAAACAATACCACAAATAATATTACTAAAGAAAATTCCCTACCCCAGCTGTAAACTTTGTATTGTTGTAATATTATTGTATTATGTATTGTTCAATCTCATTAAAAGTATTCTCCCACATTTCTTGTGCATCAAGAATTTTAAACAAACTATCTAACTAATAAAGTAACGAATAAATGCATATTATGGAAATCATTTTTCACTTATGGTTTTTCATTTCATGTCCACCAGGGGATGCTGTTTCCATGACATTCTTGCACTCCTTTGTGGAGGTGGCAGAGAAACTAGAAGGTCCACATTTTATTCCAACCTGCTATATTTTTTACATTGAAGTGTTTCGGATCAATTGTATAATTAGTTTTTTACATTATTTGGAAACAGATATATTTTTAGATATGAGTAAATGTCTTTTGTTTGACAGTAAGTCGTTAAATAATCAATCTAAAGCTATTAATTACTGTCTGATCTATTGAACCCACTTTCAGACGCTGAAGTAGAGATGGCCACGGTAGATTGTGGGGAATGGACGGATATCTGTGCTGCTCAGCCAATCACATCCTTCCCCACTGTGCTCTTGCTCCGCCCACGTAAGCCAGCCCAGCTGTACAGCGGCATGTTTGGAGCTGAAAGCCTTCTCCGGTTCATTTTGCTGTGAGTGATGGGATGTAGAATGGAAGTGATTCATCATGTCTGTAAAGTGGATTCTCCTGACACATGCTACAATCTATGGCGTTGGTATCTAATCCAGACGTTCCTCCAGGGTTCACACTGACGGCTCTGTTATGACTTGTTGGGTTTGTATTACCCAGGAGTGCCATGGAGTACCCTGTCTGGCTGACTGAGGGTGAGGAGGTGTCCTCTTTCATCCACGGAGTTTTGTACCTCCAGCTGTATAATATGGCTGGGGCTAGCCCGTCCACAACGCCACCTCTTCCTCCTAGAGTACTGGGGCTCTTCAGCCATGCTACACACCCAGGTTTGGAGGGGGGTACCTGAGTGTGCTTGTGCCTGGATGGTCTTGGTTTTTTGTAGGGCTTTTCGCCTTGATCATACTGTTAATCATTTGTGATACTCTACTCCGCCCCCCCCCTCCAGGTCTGTCAGTGTTCACTGAGGCCACGTGGTCTCTCAGAGGAGATGTAATGGTCGGACTGCTTACAGACACAGTGGCTCGACAATGGTACGAGAGTTATTGGCACTTAGCTATACTGTCTTCGTGCAAATAATGCTGACATTTGTAAATACGCACAATTAGATGTTTAAATGTTACCTAAAATGTTTATGATGCAATCTAAAATTATGTTCATTGAATTTTATATAGAAGCTGGTTTAAAAACAGAAATATCATTGTACATTACCATTGATAACATTTTGAGTTTGATAATATTTAGCGAAGAGATAGCATTTATATTACAATTAAAGTAAATCACATGGCTTAAAACAAGGTCAAGGGTTTTTAGCCATATGTCTTTCTCTAAAATACAGGTGTCAGCACTTATAAAATAGGTAGTGCAGCAATACACTTTCAAATATACATTTAGTAAGTCTGATTTGCTTGCATCAATTATGACAGGGAAATAATTGTGCTTTATATGCAAATATGCTTTTTTTAAAGATGTACGTGTCTAAATCGCAGATGGTCAGGTAGATTTTCACCCAGTAGCAGTGGACGAGCATATAGGAGAGAATTGAAATGCTGAACCCACAACAACTCTTTGATGAGTGTGTCTTGGTGGCTTGGAGGTTGATTCATCAGAACAATCTTCCCAAAAAGTTAGAATCCAGGTCAGGACTGTGCCTAAGAGCTGTACGGTATATCAAGCCTCCCAGGATGTTAGAACACGTGTGTTTTCTCTCTTTGTGTGTGTGTGTGTTTGTGGATGCAGGGCATCCCGGTTTGCTGTGGAGCTTCCTGTCGTATTGGTGTCCCAAGGGGCCACGGCAGACATGCAAGTAGTCTCCATCCCACTCAGCAATGCAAACCAACTCACCACACGTATACACACAGCCTTAATGGATCCTTTTGTAAGTGGACCTGTGTGTCCCTAAACAGACAGAAAGTGATGAGTTTACTGGTGTCTCTATTTCACGTCTATTCGTCTGTCTGGTCTCTAGCTCTACTTCACAGTCTGCTGCTGCTCTTCACCTGCCCTCCATTCCTGCTGGTTCTAATCCTACACTCTGCTGTCCTCATCACCTCTTTTCTCTTTTCCTTTGTTCCACCCCTTTCTCCCTTTCACAACATTTTCTCTTTCCTCTCTTCTCTCTTCCTCTTTATTCCTCTATCTACCTATTTCTCCCATCATAACCTCTGCAGTTATCAAATTTTTCCTTCTTTTCTACTCTACCTTGTCTTAATCCTTCGCGCCATCCCTCCTTTCCCAGCCTGAGTTAACGGTTGACAACCTCCCATCCTACCTGGACCTGAACAAACCCCTGCTGCTGCTCTGTGTGGGCCAAGAAGAGGACGACCAAGGGACAAGAGAAAACCAGAGAGTGCTGGAGGAGATGAGAGGCCTACAGAATAAAGGACTACTGCACAGATACCTGGCCTGCTGGATGCACCTGTAAGGGTTAGACAGCTTAAGATACCTGGCCTGCTGGATGCACCTGTAAGGGTTAGACAGCTTAAGATACCTGGCCTGCTGGATTCACCTGTAAGGGTTAGACAGATTAAGATACCTGGCCTGCTGGATTCACCTGCAAGGGTTAGACAGATTAAGATACCTGGCCTGCTGGATATACCTGTAAGGGTTAGACAGCTTAAGATACCTGGCCTGCTGGATTCAGATACCTGGCCTACTGGATTCACAGGGTGAGGGGTAGGGAGGGTTAAGAAAAGGTCTTTCACTTGTTTGTCTTTGTTGAAGCACTTAATGTCAAAACTGTTTCAAAGTGCTCTATGAACAAATTTTTTTTGAAGGAAGGAGGAGGCACTGTAAAAACAGACAGAAACACATTTTATTGTTATTATACCAAAGTTTACCAATGTGTGTGTGTGTGTGTGTGTGTGTGTGTGTGTGTGTGTGTGTGTGTGTCAGAGGCCGAACACCTGCTGGTGTCTCAGTTCTGGAGGCTTACCTGGGCTACCTGCCCCCAATCCCTGCTCTGCTCCTCTCCCACCTACCCAGCAGCGGGGAAATCTTTCATTACCCTCCACATACACTCATAATGGCACAGTCCGTTGTGCAGTGGATACAGAATGTAGAAGAGGGGGACGAACCACCAGCAGGTGAGAATGGGGGAGGTGCAGGAGGAACATCATCCTTATTCCTTTTTCCTATAAATTCAAATTACAGCTGTAAAACTGTTACAATGTTGGCGACAACCGCCTCTCATACTCAAATACTTTGATGCAACAGTGGGCAAACATTTCAATAAAGTCCTGAAGTCTGAGTGTTCAAGGGACAGGTATGCACCAAACTATTCTTCATTTATGAAGCTGCAAAATGATCTAATGATATTCCAGGATAAAGTCACAAGACATGACCTTGTGTGACCTTGGGTGTCTAGAAAGGCGCATATAGATTAAATGTATTATTATTATACAAGACTGCTAAATTGAAAAAGAGATTGGCGTTTCTTTAGCTTAGCTTTAGCTAATTAGTCTATCAGCAAGCACACAAAAGTAATCATTAACCAACCTTGGTAACTCTACTACAATCATTAACTAACCTTGGTAACTCTACTACAAGCATTATCTAACCTTGGGAACTCTACTACAAGCATTAACTAACCTTGGTAACACTGGCATTAACTAACCTTGGTAGCACTGTACTACAATCATGAACTAACCTTGGTAACTCTACTACAAGCATGAACTAGCCTTGGTAACTCTACTACAAGCATTAACTAACCTTGATAACTCTGTGGAGGAGGCGGAGATCGAAGACTCGGGGGAAGTCTCAGCCATATCCCTGGCAGAGGTCACTGAGGTAGTTGGGGAGCTCCTCAGCAGCAAGGCGCCGGATGTGGATGAGATTCGCTCCGAGATGCTGAAGGCTCTGGACATTGTTGGGCTGTCTTAGTTGACATGCCTCTTTGGTGTCGCATGGAGGACGGGGACAGTACCATTGGAATGGCAGACCGGGTTGGTGGTTCTGTGGTGGCGTGAGATTGAAGAAGAAAGATGGTGGTGCCGTGTATGGCTGCGTCCGCACAGGCACGATCACGATACAATTGCCGGCACTTGCTAAAATTACAATCATCTAGTAATTTAGGCTCTGTAGACAGGACTACTCTGGAGTGTTACACCTCGAAATGTTACGCCGGCATGATCCAGCAGCCTGCGAAGCAGCAGACTCGCCAAGTGGCAGAGGCCGACAGAGGAGCAAGAGGAGACGGTGCGACCGAACGAGGAAGTGGGGCTGTCGGGGAGGGCTAACGGCTAAGCTGAAAGCTAACCCCTACAAAAGACCACTTCCATCCATCTTCCTCTCTAATGTCCGCTCCCTGGAGAAACAAATAGACCATTTTCATCTGGACCTAACATCAAAACGGGAGATGAGGAACTGCTGTGCCATCATGCAGGACCACCAGGTTCTGGAACAGTTTCTTCCCTCAGGCCATCAGATTGTTGAACTGTTGAATGCTAAATTTACTTGGTGCTCTACTGCTTACTTGGTGCTCTATTGTTTACTTGGTGCTCTATTGTTATAAATCCTGACTTCTTATTCTTCTTATTCTTATTTTTAGTGCACTATCCATTACAACTTAGTACTCGTATATTTCAGTACTATGTCATATATTTTAATACTGTTTCGTGCCAGTGCAACGAAATTTTGTTCTATGTACACTTGTTGTATAACTGAATGACAATAAAGTTTGTCTAAATCTAAGTCATGTTGGTGGGGTTAAGAAGTTCCTCAAAGTGCTCCTTCCACCGCCCGACGATATCCCCAGCCCGGGTCAGCAGTTCTCCTCCCCTGCTCAACAGAGCCTGGGCCTTTCCCTCTCTGAGCGGTCTAACGGTTTGCCAGAACTTCTTTGAGGCCAACCAAAAGTCCTTCTCCATAGCCTCCCCTAACTCCTCCCACACCCGGGTTTTTGCTTCTTTGACTACCGAAGCTGCAGCCCTTCGGGCCGCCCGGTACCCGTCTGCTGCTTCAGGAGACCCCTGGACCAACCAAGCCCGAAAGGCCTCCTTCTTCAGTCTGACGGCTTCCTTCACTGCTGGTGTCCACCAATGGATTCTTTGGTTGCCGCCACGACAGGCACCGACGACCTTCTGACCACAACTCATAGCAATGGAGGTTTTGAACATGGCCCACTC
>JAVQIZ010142102.1:0-17153 GCA_036023535.2 Galaxias brevipinnis | reverse complement strand
TCAACAGTAGCCTGGGGCTTACTGGGTACAAAAACGCATACAATTCAACTAATGCCAATAGCAGTGTGCTTGCAACTCAATCAAACACTTTGGTCAATGTAATGACGTTATAGCAACTTGGTCACATGGTCAGCGATTATGTTTTTGAATAAGATGATAAAATAAACTTGCCATCACTAGTCATCACCCAGCAGTGAAGGGGAAGTAGTATAAGGATGGATCAATGACGGAAACTTGGCAGGTGCTCAAGCTGGCTGTTGACGCAGTGAAGTCTATTCCACCAAAGTCAATTCCACCCATGTTAACCGGCCTTAACCCAGGTCACAGCACACTCTATGCCAGTTGGAAAAAAGGAAAGCAAAATTTGTAAGACAAAGCTATGAATAGCTACAAAGTAATTGCTTTGTATGAATCTGAATGAATCTATGAAAATTTAACATGACGGTTTGCTGAAAACTATCTAACCACTATCATGCTAACAGGAAATGAGTAATGCTAGACAATATGTGAGCAGGACAGAGCATAAAGGATCACACGTACCTTTGAAACAGTCTTAGTCTTAGAAACAGGTTTGGTTGTATACTACCAGAATGGCTTCCACATAAAGGGACAACATTACTGGTGAGCTCGTTTTATGTGAATGTAATGATCTACATATCTTTTATGTATTTTCTTCCTAGAACTATATTGGAGACAAGAAATGGACTGAACAAGTTGTTTTAAATGGACACCTCCTCCACTTCTCAGACCCTGAACATAAAGATATTAATCCTAAATTTTTTTTCTTAGATTTCTAAATTAAAATGTGCATTGCTTTTGCATTGTTTGATCAATACTAGTCCATTTATTTTAGGGAGTTTCAGAAAAAGTGTGTGTATGTTTGTGTGTGTGTGTGGTGTAAGTGTGTGTGGGATGGGGAGGGGGGAGGGGGGTTATGTGCTTTTGAGAGAGATAGAGAAAACACATTTTTAAAGATACAATTATTTTTTGTTGTTCAGATAAAAAAACTGTCTAACAACAATTTATTGTGTCCATAAAACATTTTACGTATGTCATTCAACAGTAAAACAAAATGTTGTTTACCACATATCATGACAAATACACGGATTTGTATAAGTTACCCTGTTAGACTTACTTCTAAAAATAATACAGGTCAGACTGGTCTATACAGGTCCTCTGAACCTCTGTGTTAACTACCAAATGGTGTGCAAATATTGTGGTGAATTCAGTTAATCTGTATGCGTTCAGTCATATCAGCTCTTTACCATGTCTAACATATATTCAATAATTACAGTTTCCACAAGCAGTGAAGACGGTTACTTTGATATGCATTTTGTCACATAAGTTTAAAGTTAAAAAAAGTAAAGAAAAGACAGTAACCTATTATCTTTCATGTCAAAAAAAACTATCACAGTAGGGTAATCTGCATTTAAATGCATAATCTTTGTTTTGATAAAACCTCTCTACAAGGATGTGTAATGTAACAGAAATGAATGGAGTGCACACTGACACTAAGTAAAAGAAAGGAAGACGATGTGATGTGACTGCTTTAGACCAGTATAACTCTGGTGCGTTTGCAACCCATGCCTTGCATTAGCATGACTTGCTTTTAGCTAGTGGCGCATGTGTGATATGCTATAGAAGCCACCAAGACTGTACAAATATACTTTTAGACTGTTGAATGAATTTCGAGGTGAAACATGTTTTTTCTGGGTATCATTTATTGAAGAACACACTAAACACACTAAAATACATTCAACACGCTTCAACATTACAGGCATTTTTTTATAAAGATCTAAATGTTTCTTTTACAAATTAATGTTCTACATTTTTATTTCCACTCAACATGATACTTAAAGCAATGTATATTAAACATATCAATTTACAACCTATTAACAAAACTGCCATTCCTTAATAAAAGTTTAAATGTAGCATTAATCATTGATCCAGATAGCTATGTACGCTATAAGCGAAATATATCCAAGAACATAAAAACATGGTCCGACTAGATTTTATAAAACATTACAATATATCTTTTAATGCTTGAGTGCCACAATAAAGCAACAATTCATCAATTGTCAGCACAAAAAAAGTATTATAAAAATGCCAGAATACTGAGCAAGCGCTGAAAGCAATTGAAGTGAAAATCGAACCAATGTGACTGGTACAGTATGTCTCAAAAACTAATATTCAACACATTCTGACATATTTCTTTACATTTATTCTACAGGTTTTTCTCCTGAGCTGCACTGTAGGTTCAACAAAGAGGCCCTGCATGTTACTGTATCAAGCCTCTACTTCCTGCTCTTTATCCCTGCTTGCATGCTGAACGGGGTGGCAGTCTGGGTCTCTCTGCACCTCCGCTCCACCTCCACCTTCATGGTGTACCTGAAGAACCTGGTGGTAGCCGACCTTCTCATGACCATGACCTTCCCGCTGGAAGCAGTCTCCCACATCCCCGGAGTACCTGACGTGCTGCTGGGCATTTCCTGTAGATACTCTGCCGTGATCTTCTACTGTTCAATGTATATTAGCATTATCCTACTGGGCCTCGTCAGTCTCGACCGATTCTTCAAGATCGTCAGGCCCTGGGGACGGCTGCTTGGCCAGAACCTCACTTTTGGCATAGTACTCTGTGGATTCATTTGGGGGATATATGTGTGTGCAAGTCTTCTCCCCACCATTATCCTAACTAATGGGCTGCCTGAGAGTCATGAAGGAGCACTGACAGTAAATGCAAGTAGTACAAATAGTAATAAAGCAAGCACTTGTATTGAAAGAAAGAGCAATGCGGGTAAGCAGTTGCACAAGGCTTTGGTTATGGCCAACACTATCATATTCTGGGCTATATGTATTCTCATAACCTTTTGTTACACATGCATAACTATGAAGGTTTATCAGTCGCACCAAAATTCTGGGAGCAGCAATGATGAGAAGAGAGGTAGGACCAAGTCTCGTGTGTTTCTGGTCCTGGGAGTTTTCCTGCTGTGCTTTGCCCCTTACCATTTCATACGTATCCCTTTCACACAACATCAGATGAAACAGAAGGCAAGCTGCCTGAAGGTTGCCTTACAAGCAGCTAAAAACATGTTCTTGTGGCTGTCAGCCACCAACGTTTGTTTTGATCCACTCATCTACTTCTTCTTGTGCAGAGCCTTCAGAGAAAAACACTATGAGTTGGTCCAACTGGGCACTGCCCCCACTTCACAGACCTCCAACAAAGATGAGACTTTACAGACTCTTGATTAACCAGGTGGCTAAATATTTTATATATATTTGCATTTATTGCAATGCTTTGTAGGATGTGTGAGTACTTTGCATCTGCATACATTTGTGTTTAAAGTGAAGCTATACAGTATCTGATTAAAGATACTTCTGAATATGTGTTGCACATTCTTTCACTTTTGTTTTTAGGCATTGTGAATACATTTTACTCAAGAGTTCATGTATAATCAAGGGGTAAACCCAAGGGGAAATGTGTTATTTTGTTATTTTTCAACATCTTCAATTTGTCATGATATATACTCAGGTTTGTGACAAGCAGAGTTAAAATAAAAAGCTATCCATGGTTACTTTTTTCTTTATACTTTAGCAACAATAGTAACTAACAATATAAAGGAAAAATATATATAAAAAGCATCCAGGTTTGATATTTGAATTTCTTTACAACAACTACCTGCTTGCTGTCAAGCTGATTCCAATCATTTGCATCATCCAGGATGGTGCAGGAGGCAGAACATGACTGGACTTGACATGGCTATCCTTTTTGAATTTCCTATTTCAAGGTCATAGTAGTGAGGAAACAACTCTTATCTGGTGAGTGAGCAAAATACCAGGTCTATGAAATCCCAACAAAACATATTTGACATTTGTTGTTTTTTTCTTTCTTTCTTTTGTTAGTGTGTATATGAGCTGTGTCCCAAATGAGAACATTTATTTAGTAAATTGTAAAGTAGATTATTGGGTTGGTGTTTAAAACTGATTTAATAACTTTGGTCATGTAGCAATTACTAAAACAGGCATGTATCTTATTAATAAAACAGAGAGAGTGACTGAAAAGGACAGCAAAACGTACTTCTATCCTAATTAACGTTTTCGTAAGTAAAAGTGATTTGTGCAAGAACAACCGGTAGTTATTGTAAATATAATGAATTGGTGATTGTATTTTCAGGGACTAACCAAACAATTCAGAAACTTATTGGCATATTGGAAAGCATTTTATATTACAATGCTGTTGCCGAAGCTATACTCTGGTAAGAATATTATTGTATTTTTTAACGATTAAACATGGAGTCAAATAGGAAAATGAAGTGTATACAATTGAAGATTTTTTTTCATAGCTTCAATACTGACCCTGTATGAAAAAACTAAATATTGTACATTCATGTCTAACTGTTCACTTTTTACCACAATCAATACTGTTATTAAAAAATATATTTGAAAACACTGATCGTACTGGTGTGTCAATACACAGCAATGAACGGGTAAACTAGTTTGCGAGGCAAGAGCTATTTTTAACCAGGACTTTAATTACTTTTTACATTGGAATAGTTCAAAACAATTGTGAGCACATTACTTTCATACAAAATAAATCTAAAGTTGGAGATGTCAAGTTTGGGTCAGAGATGTATTCAAATGACTTGCAGCTGCTTTCAAAACCAAGTGCATAATGCAAATCACATTTAATTGGGCATGTAGGCCCATCCTAAACTTTTCCGGACTTCATATTTTGCATTTAGCCCACTCACCTTTCTCAGTGGACACTTTCAATGACAACCCTTTCTAGGTTTACTCCGGATCCCACTGTGATGGACGACTTCAGCCAGGACACCCTGAATGTGGCCGTCTCATGTCTTTACTTTGTGATGTTTCCTGTGGCCTTGCTGCTGAACGGGTTGGCAGCCTGGGTCTCTCTGCACCTCCGCTCCACCTCCACCTTCATGGTGTACCTGAAGAACTTGTTGGCAGCCGACCTTCTCATTACCTTTACGATTCCTGTCATGGCGGCCAGTCAACTCCCACGAGCATCAGTCGGATTGCAGTGGTTTGCCTGCCGCTTCTCAAGTGTCATTCTCTTTGCCTGCATATACGTTACAATCAGCCTGATGGGTCTCATAAGCCTCGATCGCTTCTTCAAAATCGTTAGGCCCTGTGGCAGGCTGTGGGGTCAGAGTTTGATCTTCAGCAGAGCGATGGCCGTGTCCGTCTGGGTTTTGATGTTTGGATGCACAGTCTTCCCCACTATGGTTCTGACTAATAAAAGTCCAGGTCATAATATGACGGATGCAGACATCTTTTGTATGTCTCTGAAAAGTCCAGTGGGGCTGAGTCTTCACAAAGGTGTGGTTATATTTGGTGATGTCCTTTTTTGGCTGGTGAGCATGGTGGTGACAGCTTGCTACATCTGCATCACGATTACAGTCGTCCAGTCCTTCAGAAACTCTGGCAGCAACAACAGTCAGGGGAAGCGCAAGACCAAACTGCGTGTCTTTCTGATTCTGGTTGAGTTCTTTGTATGCTTTGTGCCACTACATCTTGTGAGGATACCATTCACCTTGCAGGAGCTGAGCCCTGACCAGGCCAGTGCTCAAGCTTGGCTGGTTGTAGCCGGTGATCTCACTCTGTGGCTCTCTACCATCACCGTTTGCCTGGACCCACTTCTTCACGTCTTTCTGTGCAGAGAGTTCAAAGACAAACTGGTGGACATGATGCAAACAAAAGGGATCTGCGTGCTGAAAGAAATACTTTCACAGTAGACAGTAGCCATCTTGTGGTGGTCAAACGCAGACAATAATGGCCCCAACTTCTTTTTTTTATTCAGAATCATTGTCTAGATTTGTAATCATACTGCCTATTTTTCTTGAACCGTTGGAATTGTTTTGCGAATATTAAAATATTAGAGCTGAAGTGTTTCTCATTCTCCTATCACATTGTTTTATGATGTTATTTGTTGTCTTTTTGTCTTTTACTGCTCTCTAGTGACTCCATGTGAAACAGCATCTAGAGAAGGTACTACATCACTGTAAATGGACACTGTAGAAGTCAAAGAGAGCAAAATACTTGATGCAGTGCGTAAAAAAAGTATTACCCAAACCTTAATAAACACTTTTGTAAAACTACATGTATTATTGTATTTGATCGAAATAGTACCTGGGATAAAGACAGATCTACACCCAGATTGAAACTTGATTTACCAACAGCTAAAATATATTAATTCTAACCTAACATACATCCAGTATTTCCAAATGAATTAACTATTAGTAGTTCATCTATGTTTGCTTACAACCTCTGATACCATGTCCTAACCCACCAATAGTCAGTCATATTTAGCAAGCCAGCAAGTTGCATAATTAGCTTTCATAGCGTTGCATCAATGCTAGCTGGCCAACATTATCACGTTACAATGTTAACACAGATAATTTAGCAAAATTATGAAAATAATTGCTAAAGTGTGCAGTGGCAGCGGTGTGTGTGTGTGTATGTCTGTGTGTGTGGGTGAATGGGTGGGTGGGTGGATGTGTGTGTCTGTGTGTGCACGCAAGTGCGTGCAGGTGTGACCAATTATCTGTTCAATTGGGCCACTCATGATTTAAAATGAAAGTCCCTGTTGCTGGTCGTAGAATGTCAAGTGTGTCTAATTTGACTAATGGACCCTCTTTAACCCCTCAATATTAGGATGCCACCTTTGCTAACTATTAAAACCTCAGTGCTGTAGCTTACATGTCAGAAGGGTGATAGGTGATGCTCCTATTTATTTATAATATTATCAAATGATAGTTGGACATTTTCAATCATGTTCTACATATCTCTTTTTCTATTAATCTGAAATCCTAACAACCGTCATAATCCTACACCATCAACAGTAGCACCTGTGTGACTAAACTGTATGGCAGCCACAGGCTAAAAGCAAACATTAATGGCCCATGATGACAGTGGTTAAAGAGGTAAAGACATAAAGAATGAAATAAAAAAACGTTGAGGCGTGACTTGAGTACTCTTTTAGGCCATTGGCTGAAGGCCAGCTATTTCCCTACCTTTGCATTTAACCTGAAGAAGTGTCACTGTCACTGTCCCTCTTGTCATAGTCAATCAAATATTTGTTTGCATTAGGGAGAGTCTAATTGTTTCCTTCCTGTCTACCCTTTGTTTACCAATACAGCACAATACAGCACAGTCTGGGAACTGTATTCTCAAGGTGAGTACTTGCTGCCGAACATAGACTAATTCGATTCAACTTGGTTAATGTCATTTCATGTTGTGGTCATTGAAATAAACTTTGCATGCGATTTCACCTATAATCTTTTGTATCTTTGAAAAGCAAGTTTGGACGGAGGGATGGAAATTAAAAATTTCTTTGTTACGAATAGTAGCAATTTCATCCTACTAGAGTGGTATGCACTCAACTTCCAAACAAATAAAATCTGACTGTGGGGAACTAGAAGGCCCTTTAAACACTTATCCTGAAAAGTGTCTCTTTGCCAGGCAGCCAAACTACAAATGACACCAATTTTTTTAATCTGGACACGATTGAATGAATGATTGAAGAGCTTAAATTGTGGTTGTTAGGCTGAGTAACAGCTGTGATTCATTGTTTCCTCTGTATACTTTGTTCCAGGTGAAGTCATGGAATCCAACTATACCTCACCTCTCCTCATAGACTGTGACTCATTTAACCAGTACATTCAGAATGTGGTGATCCCCTGCCTCTACCTCCTAATGTTGCCTGTGGCCTTGCTGCTGAACGGGGTGGCAGCCTGGGTCTCCCTGTACCTCCGCTCCACCTCCACCTTCATGGTGTACCTGAAGAACATGGTGGCGGTCGACCTTCTCATGGCCCTCGTCATCCCTTTCAAAGTGGTCGGTGACTTTCCAGCCTCAGCGCTGGGGTTGAAAGTGTTTGCCTGTCGTTTTTCCAGCATACTCCTCTATACTTTAATGTACACGAGCATCACCCTGATGGGCCTGGTCAGTCTGGACCGTTTTTTCAAAATTGTCAGGCCGTTTGGCCGGTTGTACGGTCAGAATCTGCTCTTTGGTAAAGTCATGGCTGCCTCCGCTTGGGGAATGTTGTTGGTAGGCACAGCCGTTCCAAACATTATTCTGACCGACCAACCAGTGGGCAATGGAACTGAATTTCAATGCATGTCTTTGAAAGGAGCGGCTGGACTACAATTTCACCAGAATGTTGTTATTTTCCTAAATGTATTATTCTGGATTGTCAGCCTGGTAGTTTTAGCATCCTACATTTGCATCACCAACAAGGTCATTCAGTCGTTCAGGAACTCGGGAAGCAACAATAACCAAGGGAAGCAGAAGACCAAAGTCCGTGTCTTCTTGGTCCTGATTGTGTTCTTTGTGTGCTTCGCCCCATATCACATTGTGAGGATCCCTTATACTCTTGAACAGGCAGTTCGAGTTGATACATGTAATCGAAAATGGGCCATAATCTCCAAGATCTGTCTATGGCTCTCCACAACTAACATCTGCATGGACCCTATTCTCTATGTCTTCCTGTGCAGAGAATTCAGAGAGAAACTTGTGGACATGATGAAACAAGTCGGGATCTTGGCCAGACTTACTACTGCCAAAACAGAGGACAACTAAACAGACACAGTACAGTAGATTAATTTAAACCAATTAGCCTATGTTTAATTGATATTTAGATATTTACATTGATATTTATATTCAGTCAAGAACAATACATTAAGAAACTACAATTTCATAACAAAATAATTTTTTGTTGCCATGAACAATAATGTTAAGTTGATGGTGATCAAATTTGTGATCTTTTTGATGAATGTAAATTATGTTATTGCGTGGTTATTTAAAAAATACGCATCACTCTTAAAGCAGGTAGCACATAGTATAGGGATTTGCATATACTTTTTGAATACACAGTATTCAATATCCTGACATTTTACTACAAATCCCAAAGTATAATTTGACAGGAAGTCCCATGTTCTGAGAATCTTATTTTAGTCGTAACAGCACTTCAGGGACTAGAACGGGAACCAGAAAGGTCAGTGGTGGGTTGTGGTTGTTTATAAATCCTCACTTGCACTGCATGCTCACTTGTTGTGCTTGCTGCTTGACTGTGTGGCTACAGGATGCTCAGTACGCTGTCAACACAAAAATACACCCCCCCACCCATCCACCCCCCAACCGGACAACCTCCGCATGCACACATGTTGAAATAATCCTATATTTTCCTAAATTATTATGATTTGCATAATTATTGCTTACAATAATGGCATATGATATTATATTCATATCATAGTCTAACAATGCCAGTACACCAAGGTGCCCAGACCACCATGTCCTGTCAGCTGGTGAGGGCTGGGAAAGTGTGATGGTATTGTTCAATTCTTTCACCACTATCATCTGTTTATACTAAGCTATGACACTGTTTTGAACATGTTGTTGCCGGGGTATAAGTATCCTGTGAATGTCCTTGGAACCCACTCTTAGCCTAGCCTGTTGAGGGTCCACTGACAAACGAGCAATGCTTCCTTTGTCAGTCCTTGTTTTCTGTTTTATACTGAATAAATTCTTGCAACCTGATTATACATATTACAAGAACCTGAAGACAGTTTTTTTACACACACACACACACACACACACATACACACACACACACACACACAATATTTGATAAAGTCAAACATACTGAAACCATTGCATGTATGTTCTGTGGGAAACAATGCAGTAACAGTAAAGTACATTATTCCTCTGTGACAGTTTGTGGGGAATCAGAAGTTCTTGCACATAAAACATGAACCCTTTTCTACTAAATGAACTTTTGCAGTGACGCTCACCCCAAGGAACTGTTTCTCACAGAGACAGTTTGTGCAAAATGTGCTTGCGAAAAAGACTGCTTGAACCAGCCACCACGACCACAACTAGCTGTGCAGTATCTTTGACTCATCATTTTGGTCTGGTAAAACATACAGGGCACTGAACACAGGAAGAGAGGGGGATGGCACTGTGGAGAGCAACGGGGGAGACGGGGGATTAACTAGGTCACTTTAGATTTGGGGCAGTAGATGAGTTGTGTTGATGGTGTTGAGTTGCCACGATTGAAACTGACGCAAACCGGCTGTGGTGAGACTGGCACGGAGCTGGACCAACCTCTCAGCAGACAATAGGAACAGGAAGCCAGGGGGGAAAGTGGGTCTTTGACAGAGAGAAAGGCTGGCCAAGCCATTGGGGATGTGACAAGACAGCCACACATTGGCTCCGGGGACCACGCATTGGAAGAGCATCAAACACACGCAGACACACACACACCAGTTTAAAATACTCAGGCAGTTTTGCTTTTACTGTGCTGAAATCCCGTGTGTGGTCAGTGAGTGTGGAATTGTGAAGTGAAATTTAAAGGACTTCACATTTTGGTGAAGAAAAAAGCTGAACTGGATATTTTACTTCTTCATACTGAAGGACTATCGCTGAATTTAACTTCACCGGTCCAGTGGCTTTTGAATGATCATAGTTAAGAAAAGGAAAATTCTATTTCGAAGGTGAGCTGAATATTTTTCTGTGTAGACACATCTAACGTTAAAAGTTCAACAGATCATCTGTTGAATAATTCAAATCTTATTATCAACCAATTATTATTGGTTTTAGCAAATTAATTTTGGTTATAGTTGTGGTTATTTCCTTAAATCTAACAAGAATGACATTAAGAACACAGGCACGGTATGTAATAAACCAGCATGCATTGATATATTGATTTGGCTCAATCACCAGTCCAGATCTTTTGTGAGAAAAACCTTTCTTGTCTGCCTTTTATATTTTGGACTGCATAGCTGGTTCGACTCTGCAATTATACTGCGGTTGCCATAGGACCTGTTCCGGCACAGGATGCTATTCTAAGTGGCTGGGGTAGTCTATGTAAAGCTGTCACCCTAAGCGGATATAGGGGCAGGTCAGTGCCGGAACAGATTTGCGTGAAGCAATGCTGCCTGTTACTATAGGGCCTTGTCAGTGGAATGAAGTGTTGGTTTATCTATCATGGACTCAGACCATCTGGTAAAGCAACCTATTGTAAGTGCAGAAATAATGACTTTACCTCAGGGAGGAGCACAATGAGACCATTGAGGCATGTGGCTCTGTCGCCCTAACCAGACCTTACAACACTCACACTATACCAGAAGAGTTGTGCTGAAAAGGCGGTCGCCCAGCGCTAACCTCACGCTCGTTATTCATATGCTTTACTGCATGCACCACACATGCTACCTTTTCTCTGATATTTTTCTCTCTGTCATTATGGGTAAAATGTATGATTAATGAGGTCTGTGGTTTTGGTATGAATCACCCACTTCCCACTTCCCTTCACTCGGTCCACTTAAGATGATGAACGCCAGCCTTTCCAACACCTCCATGAAATGCATCCGGGACACCAGCGTGACGGCGATGGTGTTCCCCTGCCTCTACAGCCTTCTCTTTCTGGTGGCACTGGTACTCAACTGCCTGGCCGCATGGATCTTCTTCAACATCCCCAGCTCCTCTACCTTCATAGTCTACCTTAAAAACGTGGTGAGGGCAAACGCGCAGTTCAAAGACATCACACACCAGAACGGAAAACGTGCGTAACTTGTTGCTGTTTTATGAGAGAGGGACATTTTTTTTTAAAAGCACTCTCTCTGTCACTGACAGGTGGTGGCAGACCTGCTGATGACCCTGACCATTCCACTGAGGGTTCTGAGCGACGCGGGCGTGGGCTCACAGCCCCTGCGGGCCTTCCACTGCCGCTACTCAGCCGTGCTCTTCTACACCACCATGTACATCAGCATACTGCTGCTGGGCCTCATCAGCCTGGACCGCTTCCTGAAGATAGTCAGGCCCTTCGGCAGGTGCCCCCTGCAGAGCGTACGGATGGGACAGGTGCTCAGCGCGGTGGTTTGGGCCATGATGGTGTCTCTGGCTCTGCCCAACGTGATCCTGAGTGACCAGGAGCCGAAAATCTCCGGTAGACTGAAGTGCACGTCTCTAAAGGGCAACGCAGGCCTGCTCTGGCATGAGGGATTTAACTACTTCTGTCAGGTACGACCTGTTAGGTTTACCTCTTACCCCCATAAAGCTAAAGTTCAATGCATGAAGATTAATGCCCTTTTTCTGGTGTCTCTGTGTGTGTGTGTGTGTGTGTTTATAGGTGGTGTTCTGGGGCACGCTGGCTCTGATGGTGGTGTGCTACACTTTTATCAGTAGGAAGGTGTACAAATCCTACAGGGCCTCTCGGAGCAGCTCCAAAGCAGCAAGCCGTAAGACCAAGGCTAAGGTCTTTGTGGTAGTGGGGGTATTCTTTGTCTGTTTCGCCCCTTTCCACTTTGCGCGTGTGCCCTACACTCTGACACAGACACGGAGCACGGCAAACCACTGTCGTACTCAGAATGCTCTCTATGTTGCCAAGGAGACGACTCTCTGGCTGTCCGCCACCAACGTATGCCTGGACCCACTGATCTATGTATTCCTATGCAAGGTGTTCAGAAGAAGATTGACAGCAGCCCTCAGCCTCAAGCCCCTCCCACAAGGTGGCATAGAGTATAACACGGGAACCTCCACTCAGTTGGAGATGTCTCAGATGGCCCATGGGAGCAGAACGTTAGATAATGGTCTGCCCTAGCAACCAGGCAATGGTTGGACAACTTACTGTGGTCAGAAACCACAGAAGTCTCTGACAAAATGAGTTGGGAAGTTCCTCTTCTAAAGACAATGTTGCCTTTTTCATAAATCATTTAGGAAGGTTATTTTCCTTTGTTGACATGCGACAAAAAAGGAAGTGCATGTTCAAAAACTAACACAGGTTACAGAAATCTACCGTAAAGAGTTGTTTTTTAAAGAGGGTAAACAAAATGAACACATGGAATTGAAAACATGTTGATCTTTGAACCTGGGGTCAATTTACTGTGGTATTCTGCTTTTTAATATAAAAATGCATTGTGCAATGACAGAAGCATGTTTGATATGTACCAAGCAAGCAAATTAATCTGTCCTTAAGTTTGCCAAGTCACTCTTTCCATTTCCTTAGAACTGCCTGCTACCATTCCCTCACTTCCCCTTCTCTAATCTTGTCCAAACTGTTCATTTACGCCACATTGTTTCAGCCAAATGGGAAATGACTTGAAGGGATCTTCTCTAGTGATTACAGAATTACAGCAATACCACTGAGAAGGAAGGATCTGAAAGCATAGAATGTACAGAGGGCAAATGGTTGAGAAGAATAATATTGTCACACGACTTCAGTTACGGCACTGATGGCAATCTTGTACATTTTTGGTACAAAATATCATTTCACTGTGCATCACCAGCATCAAACAAAACCACATCCATTTCAAATGTTATGATTAACAATTTGTCCTTATCAGTAAAGTATTTATGTCTTCATCTTATCCAATGCTTTGCGAAGGCAATTTATAAATGTTTATGTCAAGTTTCTTGCCTGAATTATTTAATAAGGAAACCAACCTGGGGGGAAAACACATGTGTGATCCCCAGATAACAGCCCATTGAGAATGAGAGAGAGAGAGAGATAACAGCCCACCGCTGGAGAATGTTGAGACTTGAGTGACCAGCAGGGTGGTGTACTGTATAGATGCTCTAAAGACTCTGCACGCAGTTCACATAAGAGAGAATCCAGGCTTACACCATATATTGTAGTGGTATGTTTTGTTTTCATTGGTTGAATGTAGAGTAAGCTAACCCTACTGTACATAATTTGTTTAACAAAATAAAAAACAGAATTTTGTAAGAATTTGCATGGGAGTCTTAATGAATTGACTCAATATTTGGACTAGAAAGATTGTTGGGAAGTACAGATCAAGGCTATTTTGCTTTATACGTAAATGTTCTGAGAAGGGGTGTACAGTTATGCAATTTGATACATATTCTAAGGTAGATGTTAGAAGACATTAAGTTGGTATCTCCTTCAAACCTGCCTAGAACAGCATTTGAATTGACCCACACAGAACCTGCTTGGAAGCTGGTACTTCATGAGTCTGTGCCCGCCTTACCCCAGAGGGACAGCTTGCATGTACAAGATGTATGCCTTATAATTATTCCGAGATAGTGGCTGATTGATTTTCAAATTGGACAAGATGAAAGCAGAAAAAAATAACTCAAATAAATCGTCGTTTCCCGAGAGCACAGCACCTCGCTGTCAGCTTGAGGACAGTCACAAACTGGGTGGTAGGATTAACGACACCTCTGCTCTGAATTGCCATCATGTCTGCATGTGGCTCTGATTAATGTAATAAAGAAATATGATCTGCCTCCTACCTCCGTCCCTGCCAACATGAGTCTGATATTCGGGCAGAAAATTAATACGTTTCAGTGCAACGAGAACGTTGACTGGAGCCGTGGGAAGACCTATTCTTCACCCCCAGATTAAATTATCTGACAGATGACCCTGCAGGAGGGAATTAAAGGAAAGTCCAAGTGACATTTATACAAATTAAGTAAAGCATAGCGATAATGTACTGGTATATGCACAGAAGATGCAGGCAAAGAAAAAATAATGAGAAATCTTGAACATGTGAAAAGTAAACAACTGGGATGTAGGGATTGGTTTGCACTGGCTTGTTTGCTTGTTTGTCACTAGCACCATAGAATTCCCCCTAGTGTGTAAGGACATGTTCCACAGCCCCATGTGGAATGCGATTCACTGTGCCTAGTTAAGGCTCCAGTTTGCTAGATATGCTTAGTTATACGAGTGGCCACTGTGTGAGAGTCAACATAGCAACTAGCAACAACTTTGGTTAAACAAACCTGGATAAACATGCACAGTATCTTAATGTGATATGGGGCTACATTTTGTATTGCAATCTCAGGTTTCACAATTAGATTAGACCACCTGGTCGTCAGGTTTAATGTTCGAGATCTTCATTCTTTAAACGCTCCCTCGGTAAATTTCGAAAGACAACGGAAAGGAGTTTTTAAAGTACTAGTACACACTATGACACCACAATTTAGGTTACAGAGTTGAATTGCCCTTGTCTCTCTTTCGTCTCTTTCGCTCTACTCCTAATCCAATGGTAGAAACGTAATAGGTACGTGGTGTCACCATTATCGACGGCTGTCAATGTGTGCCTTCGTCACATAATTACGCCTGAGTTTGCTAGCTGACAGCTCAGTTTTTTTCATTCGGCGATGAGCGTGCTTCCGCAGTTACATCACGTGAGGAAGTGGATCATATGACCGTTGGCTCCACTGGCACTGCTGTATTTACTTTTTTTGCACTCCTGAATAAGCAAAGATGGCGGATATCGAGGAACGACAGAGTTTGTTGGGCAGTGAGGATGATGATGATGTCCACCGTGATAGAGGTCCTGGTAGACCAATGTCGGCAATTAGTGACCCAAGCCATTTGCTGCACCGGATAATTGTTCTGATATTTATGTGTTTTCTTGGATTTGGTAAGTTACAGCAGAGGAAAACTACCGCTCGCACTTTTCAAGCGGTGTCTGATCAGTTGTTAAAGTAATTGACTTTTAGTAATTGAGTAATTATCTCTATATCTAACAATAGTGAACTCCCATTCGTGTCAGAACAAAGCTCTATCTAATTGGACTTGTAAAGGTCGCATGTAAAGGTCGTAATTACGCTTAGTGACACTCTTTTTCAGGAAGCTACTTCTGTTATGATAATCCAGCCGCGCTACAGACAGAAGTCATACTGGTAAAGTTTTTAACATAAATCTGTTAGCAATTAAAAACATGCCACACCATGAATTCACCAACTACTCACTACGATGATCAACATGTTTGTCAGTGTGAAAATGTGTAAAGCAACATGAACTAATGGCTCATTAGAAATGATCATAAAATATAAAAGTAGTCTCCTGCTGTCACTGACACGATGTCTTGCCTTTTAGGACATGAAATTGACCACAGCTAGCTTCATGCAACTGTATGCCTGGTATTCTTGGCCAAACGTTGTGCTATGTTTTCTGGGGGGCTTCCTTATTGACAGAGTATTTGGCATCAGGTAGGGCAGCACAGTGGTTGTTTGTGTAGACCTCTACACTTAATTTTTAAGAGCAATTATATCAAAGGGCAACTATGTGATGTTTTTGTCTGGGGTTGTTTTATTACATGCTAAATGTCCTTGTTCTGTTTCTAGGCTGGGAACCATTATATTTTCTGTGTTTGTCTGCATCGGTCAGGTCGGTACATTGACATAAAGATGTTGAATAATGTTTGGGAGCAATTTCATAATGCCAATAATTATTGGCTTAAGTTGAGTTATTTCTGTGATCTCTCTAAATGCAGGTTATATTCGCATCAGGAGCCTTGTTAAATCGCTTTTGGTTGATGGAGGTTGGACGCTTTGTGTTTGGGTGAGAGAAAATATTGTTGGTTAAAACAGTTAAACCAAAACTTCTCAATGATTGCCTATTATTGTTTGTTTTATCGAAACACTCAAAGGGATGTGCCTAAGTATCGTCAATAGTACAACATACTAATGCACTGATTGTAGCTTAATCGATACTTCCAAAGCGAGGCTTTGTTTCACTAAGCTCCAGGTTGATCCACCTGTCTAATATTCTGCCCATAATGGTTGCTCTCTGGGGTAGGATCGGAGGAGAGTCCCTGGCTGTGGCCCAGAACACCTATGCAGTGAACTGGTTCAAAGGGAAGGAGCTCAACCTCGTTTTTGGCCTACAGCTCAGTATGGCTCGACTGGTGAGTAGGGGACAGAATATAGAATGCAACTCTGCTATTTATGCACTTTAGATCAACTATAGTGATATAAGGTCAATGTGCGCCTCAGTCAGTTACAGTGTGTATTCCTCCTCAGAGTAAAGTAGTCCCTTCCCGCTCTCCCTGCTCATTCTCCTCTGTTATAGGGCAGCACGGTCAACATGAACATCATGGGCTGGGTCTACAGCAGGGTCTCTGACCTTGTCGGCCACACCGGGTACACCACGCTGGGCGTCTCACTAATGATTGGTAAGGCAGGCACATGTGTGTGTGTCTGTATATGAGGGAGAAAGAGTGGCATCGGATATCAAAGTGTCTTTGTTGTTTGTGTCTGTTTAATTGTGACCACCCCTGGCCTATTACAGCAAGGTTGCATGCTGGAGTCTTCAAAGTGATAGAGGGAGGGGGGGGGGGGGGGGGGGGGGGGAGAAAAAAAGTGGGGGGGGCAAAAAGTTT
>JAVQIZ010142089.1:0-14615 GCA_036023535.2 Galaxias brevipinnis | reverse complement strand
GGGCTCCCGGGGGACGCGCCTCGGTGACCCATCACTTTAATTGTCATGGTTGCATTTCCTCATCTCAACCCCGGCCTCCCTCTTGTCCTCGCTCGCTCATCTCTTTTTGTCATTTCCATCCCTCCATTACCCCCCCCCGCTTCCTCATCTCCGTCTTCTTCCGATTACCGCGGCCCCCCTGCATCACATTTCCTCCTCCCTGGCAGTAAACCCTCCCAGCTAACACCCCCTGCCTGCCCCCCCTCCAGAACCATCCCGCCTGCCACAGCCCGCCACCTCTCCCATCTGCTCCATATTCCTGCTCCCTCCCCTCTACAGTCTCACCCTTTCGCTTTCACCGCTCACACTAAGGCAGTCCCGTAAAGGGAGGGGTAGAGAGAGAGAAAGAGAGAGAGAGAGAGAGAGAGAGGTGGGGAATGACTGGCGGCTTAACATATGGTAATGAGACAGTTGAGCTTGGCCTCTGAGGGTTTGGGTGTGGGGGGGCTGTCTGTACGGTTTACTGTGTGTGTGTGTGTGTGTGTGTGAATGCGTCCAACCTGCTGACTGCATCCGCCCTGGAGCCTCAGGCCCACACAGCGGCTATGGGAGCACCTGCAAATATGGCTTTCAGCATTTCTGCCTCACCCTTCCGTGTGGCTCACACACATACACACACGCACACGGGTGTGCTCACATCCCGAGGAACACCTCACCTGTCGAGTTTGACAGCTTGAGCTTCCACACACACTCTTCACCTCACACACATACACACCCACACACACACACGCCCATGCACACACACAAACACACCCACACATACACACTCACACACACAGTGGAGCCGTGCTGAGGCAGTCAATCAGGTGTGAAGGGCACGGCACTGGGCCCTAACTGACAGCCGGTCCAGAAAGAGGCTGTGTTCAGCTAGCTCCATCTTGGCACTGACCTGTAGAGAGACAACCTGCCATGGATGTAATCCGCTGAAGCGGGCCTTCTGCAAAAGACTACCCGGAAAACGAATAGACAAGTGAAAAGGACTCGCCAATACAAAACTATTCCCACGTATTTGGCAGTCGTCGGCAGTCGTACTCTTCTAGTGAGCGTTGGTTAAGTTTCATTTTGGTGGATCAGTCTTAATTTCATGGTTTATGGTTTGCATGCGACATATTGAGCTATTTGAATGATTATGATAGTATGTTTATAGATGTTCAGCACATCATGAGATAACATGGAAGGAAGACACTTAGAGCTGTTTTCCAAAACCACAAAGTTGGCTGATGGGTATCCCACAAACCCTGGCCCTGCAACCCATCATGGGTATCCCACAAACCCTGGCCCTGCACACTGATGGGCCTCTCACACACCCTGGCCCTGCACACCCAGGTCCAGTAGGTATCGGACCTGTCCCAAAGAGAAACGGCAGATGAAACGAGAAGAGGAATGAAGGGCTGGAGAGAAGGAAAACAAAAAGGTTGTCTGAGTGGAGAGAGGAGGACTGGTCTGGAGCGGTCGGTGACACAAACACACACCCCGTTGTGGAGAGACCGGGCTGATCTCTCTGAGAGCCATTCGCTAGCAAGATGAACCTGCTCCCGGATATAACTGCATTACCCAGAGCGAAAGGTTATTATGTTATTATGGCATCATGGCGCTCACTGCGCTACGGGCCGCTCCCTGCTGTGAAAGTCCCACTGCACTGTGGGTGTACAGGTGCGTGTGTGTGTGTGTGTGTGTGTGTGTGTGCACGCGTGTGTGTTCACTGGCTGACATTAAGGGGGATGTGACAGGTGATAAGATGGCGGTCGATCTTGGGAGGACCGAATGGTCAGCCTGGACAGCCAGGAAATGAGAGGAAACAGACGGATTGTTCTCTCCTGCAATTTACACTCCTGTCTTTCTTTTCTTACTCCCCTGCTCTCTCGGCCGCTTTGCTCTTCCCTGACAAACAACGTGGGCCGTGGGCAAGTGTGTGTCACAAAGTTGGGCACAGCCTGGCCATTTGCAGGACGAGCGAGTCTATTTTTTTTTTCCAAACTGCATGGGAAGATTGACTCACGTCCCGCCATTCAAAGAGTGTGTTAATGGGACAGCGCTGCCTGACTGTGGCAGCTAGAAGTTCTGAATCGTGTGGCACGTTTACCACAGAGAGACGAGAGAGGCTTCTTCGTAGAGTAGGAATATATGCATTTAAAGCTGCATTTCTATGCCAAGACAAAAATAAACAGCGATACATGCATAACGTATACTTTGAACCACATATCATAAACAAATGAATAAATAATCATGAGGAGAAATATGTTGAGTAGAATGGTGAAGTAGTCATGGAGACAACATCATATCACCTTTGTTACTGCTATCCCTGTCTAGTGTACAGCAAATGATGTGCATGCATTGGCTTTCCAGATTGCCAGGGTGTAGGTGTGTTTTTGACCCCTGATGTCACGCCATTACATAAGCCGGCTTGATGGATTTCGAGTGGAGTTGCTTTTTTGCATCAACAACATTAAACAAGCTTGACTGTTTACTGTTTTTATAAAAAAAATTACTGTTTTCAGTATTATACCATCAAATACATCCTCACCATTACAATATAGAAATATTTCAATATGGCGATAAACATGATTTACCACGGCAAACCCAAAGATCGGAGGCAACTCTTGAATAGAGTAAATCTAGCACTGTAGTGGAATGTGTCTCAATACTTCTGCACTAGGCATCACAGCCAAGGAGTCTGAGTGAACCACTGAACGTTAGCATAGCACCTTTACTGGCTGAGGAGAGGACGTGCTAAAACATCTACTCCAATTCAACACAACGTTCTAGCGAAACGCGCTTCGCTTGCTTCTCCTCCAGCTCAATGAAAAGGAAACGCCAACAACAACAACAAAAGAGCAGATATGATGGTTGACGAGAGCTTCCAGCACTGCGGGTGATTCCCAAGGTGAACGAGCCCTAATGAACACATCACTCAGACGCGCTATACCTGTTTGGCTAAGCAGCGGCGGAGGTGGTCCAGAGGATGGCATGTCAATCAGGACGGGGGTGGTACTACCCCGGGCCATCTCGGAGCACAGTGGGGGGGTGGGGTGGGGGTGGGGGGGCTGTGCGGCAATCTGCAGCCTTTTATACCCTCTTCTTTTTATCTGCTGGACCATTTTGTGTATTACCTGATTAGGAGTTAGTCAATGAGCCATGAGTTTGCCCATTCCACAGTGGTTATTCTTTGTTCTGCCACACATAGACCCTTCTTATATAATAACCCAGGATCGAGCGACGCCTTAAATTGACGACCTGAGTCACCGAGTGAAGGTATTTTCAGACTGAAAAGATCACTCCCTCCTCATTAAACCCTCTGTACATTTCTAACTAATCGGGGCTTCTGTGCTATTATGTAACACCAAATGCAAATGTGCTACCTATATGCATATCTCATACATCCTTCGGTATTCATGAGCGCCTGTGCCTAGACGCTATAATTAATCGAGGCGCTAGTTAGCATATCTTGTTTGTCAGTGACTGACAGCCTATGGAGTTAAAAGGGATGTTTAATGCATCTAAAAGGCGCATAATGTGCTGATTACTGAGGTGCATCTTCCAAGGCGACGTAACATGATAGAACTACTGCAGAAAGAAGCTTAGTTTGCTAAAAGCTTGCATTTGTTGAAAGCTCAGTAGTATTACGAAATGAAAGTATTGCTCTACAAGTCTGAAGTTTTAATGTTTATCTCTTTCAAACTCCAGGGAGAAGGCTCTGGCAATACATCACACAACAGTGACTGTTACCCCAGACAACAAAATCAGTCAACAGCCATGTGAGGCCTTGCTCACCTCCCAAAAGTCCCGTTTCTGAGTGTTTCGTAAGCGAAAGTAAGCCTTTTTCTTTTTACCTTAAAGCCTGGGAAAGGCTTGGAGCGTTTGGAGCAGAGTTCAGCTGGTGGATTTCCAATCCATTAGGCTGGGAGTGTCCTGGAGGAGCACAGGGTGAGAAGCAAACGTTCCCAGACCCCTGGGTCTCATCCTTCAGTGGAGACTGAAGACGCATCAAAGGCAATAGAATACGAAGAGGAGTGTGTGTGTGTGTGTGTGTGTGTGTACGTAAGGAGACATGAAGCCAGTACCACATCCACTCCCCCAGTCAGTGTTTCACCTGCTCTGTGTGAGGCAGACAGTGTGGATGGCGGATTGGGCTGTACAGCCACATGAAGACTCACAAGTAGCCGAGGCAGGATTGTCATTGTCGGACATCGTGTGTGTGTGTGTGTGTGTGTGTGTTCAGGGCTGGCAATGGGAACTTGTGCTGAATTGTCGGCTTTTCTTGTGACTGTGTCTAGGAATTGGACGTGCGTGTGTGTGTGTGTGTGTGTGTCTGCAAGCAGACTTTTAATTCACCTTCTGACAGCACCCAGCCAAGTCTGCCGCATACTAGTTGGAGCCCCGGCGTCCCACAGCACACTGCTAGCCCTCGTCCCCCTCCTTCCTTTCCTTCTTTCTCCTCCTCCTCCTCCTATTTCCAAACGCTCTGAAGGCTTCCTATTTTTCCCCCTGCTTCTCTCCCTCCCTCCCTCCCTCCCCCTCTCTCCCTCCGCCCCCGCCGCCCCCCTGCTGTGCTGTTGAACCCACTGGTAGTCGCGATCCCAAACAAAAACACCGGCTCCCCGCCCTGACTACGACATCAGCATCATGCTTCTCCTGGTATGCTGCAGCCGGTTGTGATTATACAACCCCTGTGTGTGTGCTCCTACTCGCCAGCTATATCCAGGCAGCCATAATCTCCCCAACCAGTGTGCGGTCGATAGTTTTATGTCTTTCTGCGGCCAACGTGCGCCTATCTTGCCTACACGTAAGGGTAGATTTCTGTGGGCGTGAACGTGTTTATGTGTGGTTGTGTGTGGTTGCGTGTTTATGTGAGAGTGTGTGTGTGTGTGTGTGTGTAATAGTTCTGCCAAGGCTTCTACACTGCCAATTTCTTGACGTTTCATCTCTCCTCTCCCTCTGTGATGCAAGACAGCTGACTTCAAAGGCCTTACAGTGGGATGAGCAGCGCACACACGTTGGCTGCCATGCCCGTACACCATGCTAGCGCACGCTCTGTTTGCTCGCTGGCGTTTGTGTCACGTGCACGCCTGTATTGAGTGGGCAAACCGTGATGACGACGGCGCCGGCTCATTTGTCATTGCGCGCGCGCGTGCGCGTGTCTGTGTGTGTGTGTGTGTGTGTGTGTGTGTGTGTAATATCCGTCCACCTGGGGTCCATGATCAGAGGATAGTCACGGGTGTCAGGGCCGTGGGCCACAGAGGAGACCATCCAGTCACACGGGAGTCATGGAGAAAATGGAGCGGGGAGGGGGAGGGGGGCCCTTGGGGGTCAGGATCTCATCGGTCTCTCTCTCTCTCTCTCTCTCTCTCTCTCTCTCTCTCTCTCTCTCACACACACACCCAGGACAGCCACACGATCGTTCGCTTTGTCATCGTTTCCACACGCTTACCAGAAGTCACACACACACACACACACACACACACACACACACCTCTATTGATCTAACCTTTCCTTCCCCATGGGGAGATATGTGTGATGTGACCCTCTGTCTATCTGGTCAACCCAAAGCGATAAGATTGTGTCTACGCTCACCTCCACTCCGCCCCACCTTGTTGCCATAACAGTCGCAACATAGCTAATGTCAATAGAGGGCTGGCCCGCCAGTGGGTGGAGAGAGGAGCGTGTGCATCGTAAAGAGGACTCACCCGCAACGAGTAGAGGGGAGATCCAGTTCCACCTGCATGTGAGAAGGTCCAAAACAGCTTACCTTCCAGAACATGAGACAAAAAAACATGTTTATCATGAAGTAGGTCACAAGACTGCTTCAGTCTCATTGCTACAGTGTATTGTGTACAAAGAACTCTTTCTTCTTCTTTATAAACGGCTGCTTTTCAAATTGTGTTCAGAGTCACTCATTACAGACTGTGACAAAATGTGCACTTTATTGTACTTTCCACATAGTTCGTGGTTCACAACAAGCTGGTCGCACAGAGCATGTTTGCGTGTGAGCATTGGTTTCGGGGAAAGGGTGAGTAGTTTATTAAATACAAAAATCTGCGTTATGCTGAAGGGTCCCTTATCACCTTATTTCTCTTTCCTCTCTCTGTCAGTGTTGGATTGTACTTGATGCAACTCCATCAGATATTAGCATATAGTGTAGGTGTTGATTTAGTTTTGAATCAAACAGCAAGCATAGCTGTTTACCAACACTGTGCGCACACACACACACACACACGCACACACACACACACACACACACACATACACAAAGACAAATGTTTGAAGTGTTTGTTCATGTGCTGGCTTTTTATCCAGGCTTTCCTAAGCCACACATTCAATTGGTAGCTTTTCCCTCGCCTCTACATTCCTTCCTCAGCGATCAATATCCAGGTGGGTTCTGCTCTCTATCATTTATGGTTCACTCTTAGTTCTTACCGTACCCTCTGCAAACATACACACACACACACACACACACACACACACACACACGCCTTTAAATCTAAATGACTGGAAAGAAAGTCTTATCTTCCCAGCGTGAGTTACAGCGTGGTACGGATTGTGTAAGGTGCTCTAGGCAAAGACCAACCAAACCAAATGTTCATAGAAAATAGATTTATTGATATAGCGCTCTTCATAGAAAGGGTCCATTGCACTTTAACAACAAAGAATTACCAATTAAGTAAATGTAATTAAAAAAAAAAAGAGAAATTATTTCTAAAACGAATCATGAAATGAATGCACAGAAATAACTGACAATGACGTTTTCAAAATGAAAGGACGTGAAAACCAAACTAAAATCTCAAAAGCTTGATTGCCAAGGTACGTTTTCAGAATAAACAGAGACATCTTTTGGCTTGTTGGAAGAGTGCTCCAAACTCTAGGGGCCCTGATGGCAGAGGCTCCATTGCCCTTTGTTTTTAATATGGATCTTGGAACATTGAGTGATGGTTTGCAAAGAGGCCCGAGGCTGTGCCGCTGTGTGTGGGGAGATAAGTTCAGTGATGCAGGCTGAGGCCTAAGCTCGTCTTGCTCTAAAGTCATTAATACATCTTAAAATCAAATATTGGATCTATGCATTCAGATTTGTTGGTTCCTGTGATTATAATATAGCATATGATAACTCTCTAAATCCATAGATATATTAAAGATCACAGCTTAATTTGTAGACATAATTAAACAAACATAGCTTAACAACAGATGAAGAAACATTTGGCTTGCATATTTACAAAGACACAAAAATTTAAAAGTTCTCAATATAACCATTGTGTAGAATGCTTTTCTGGCATTAGCAGAAGCAGATATTAACACGAGAACAAAAACACAAAGCCATCCATTGTAGCAACCGATACAGTTTAACTTGTGGGGATACAAAGGAAAGGGCCTGAGGAATTTAAAAAAGACAACAGTAACCATAGCTACTTGGTCTTTGACATCATAACAGGGAAACAGCTGTGGCAAACAATCTACAGAGACAAACTCAAACAAATTCATACAAGCCATAACCACTTTGTCCAAACTAGAAATCAGAAATATTGTTTTTATTTTTTAAAGATATGAAAAACCACAACTCTTATTATGATGCTTTAACAATGTAACAACTATCTTTAACAACAAAAGACTTTGTTGAAATGTAATGCTAAAGAACCAACGCTGACTATTCAACTGTTGGCTGCGTGCATGACAAAATTAAATGCCAGAATTATTGCTCTTCTTCAATGTGTTTGGAGTCTAAACTGCATGTCAATCACATGTCATTAACAGACATCTTTGATTTCAGATCTCCTGACTCCAAGTCCCACATTCTCACCATTCACTCTAGGCCATCGATCGGTTTGCTCCATCTTTTCACTTAGTCTACCACTCAGCTTTTTGGCAGATTTTGTAGCGCATGATAATAGCACAAGTGTGGACAAAGAGTTGTGTAGCAGAAATGTGAAGATAACCTATTAGATTCAGAGCCCACACCAAACACCCAGGCCAACACCTCTGACAGGTGTATTTTACCACTCTACTCAATTTGGTACGCCATGAAGAGTGAAACGACTGAGGAGAAAGGCAACCGCGTGCGTAGCTTTCCGTTTTGTCACCTTGGAAGCATCACACTGGAATGCAATAAAGTTGAGTGGGTGGCATTTCAAGGCATGTTGGATGCAATTCTGACAAGAATTCAACGTTGCGTTTTTCAGAAACCAAACTCCACTCATTGCTTTGCAGTACAGAGCTAGAGCAAATGGGAAAGTAATTTCATGACTAGTCATTTTGTCATATTATCTTCGAGTCAATAAATAAAAATGAGTGTCTTGTGCATTACATTGGTAACTGTTCCACCACAATGTTTGCTATTCAAAGTGAAAGGAACTCCTCTCCACACATGTTGGCATAATGGTCAGCCTCCACTTTCAGCCTGTTCAGCCAACATGGGAATCCAAATGAGCATTAGTCACTCTCTCTCTCTCTCTCTCTGAGTCAAATAGAGTGTAATCAGGCTTTCTGGTAGAAAACGATTCTTGTTCTGAATGAGCAGCTGTTGCCTCTGCAGCCTTGGAAACGGGAGGCTCAAACATCTCCGCAATGATTCTCACTTCCCTGTGCCTGCACCTGCTCGAATAAACAAAACATTTGGCATCAGCAATTATCTTTTAACAATAACCTTTGGTGCTTTTGGATCAGTACTTGTGTAGCAATGCATTGGATCAGTGCTTGTGTGATGAGTTGTCCTATAGTTGGCACGCTCAGAAATACAAGGTTTGTATTCGGGCAGACATAGGTCTACAAACTGCCCTTGGGATTGATCTTGGAAATGCTTCTTCCCTGGGGTGGACACTGTTATGGGGTTTACTGTAGGCTTGAGCTGTTCTAATAGCGAATCAAACTCAGCCGTTCGTATGCATCCCAGTGGTGACACTTGCCATTAAAACCCTGTAAAGAGCCTAGATTACTGGTAACAATAGGCTTGAGGTAATGCAATAGTGGCCTAGACTTCACCACATCCATGCCCACTGACACACCCTGCCACGCCAACGCCCTGAGTGGGTTACTATTGCTTTGGCACTAATTTCAGAACATTGTGGTCTTTTTTAATACTTAGTGCAATGAAATACTTCATACACGTTGCAACAATGTTGTAAAGGCATTTCTGTAGAAGCAGTAGCAGGGAGACAGTGGAATCACAACTATGGCTCGGATTTCACTGGAGACTATGCCTTTGCTGCCTCTGTCTTGGCAGGTGGCCTTGTCCTCTACCACGTCCCCTCACACCACCTCTCAAACTAGGCCCACTGCCACCTCTCAGAGGAGGTACTTGTCCCTTGCCATCCCTGTCACCAACACATCCTCCTCTTCCTCCTCCTCCTCTGCCTGCGTGACCTCTAACGTGACCTGCATCAATTGCGTGCTCCATGTTGTTGCTATGTTGTTGTAGGTAAATAGTAATCATTTCATATACTCTGACTACAATGTGAAATCAATCATCAGTAACAAGTTGTCAGTATTGCAAAAGCAATAGGGCCTACACGTACTGTCAAACCTTTAAACATTGTCTGGAACAGTGGTACATCGGACCATAGTTCAGTGTCTAATGAAGGATAGTGATAAAGTACTACATCCATAAAACATTCCTGTTCCTGTTCCACGGTAACTGGAGTAAATGGATCACTTTACCCTAAAACCTTCATGTGTTTCACATATTCCATAAATATAGATTAGAACTAGAAGAAATGCAGCAGTTATCATTTTGAGCAGTTGTATTAGTTGATAGTTAGAAGCGTTGCAGGAAATTAAACCATTGTGAGTCCTACAGATAAAAACATCTGCTTAATTACGAAAATGTAAATGGAATGGCATTTTGAGATAGTAGGCTACAATTTAATGTTAGGTGTCATTTCGAACTAGGGATTTAGGTGTATGTGTAATGTTTCTAAGCAATTTAAAAAGGAAAAAGTACGTCACGGTTTGGAAATTAATGCAAAGTTCTGTAATAAACTGTAGAATGCAGTCTAGAACCGCTACTGTCCATGTGGCTTACACGTGGTCGATATAGGTGTTCAACTAAAATCGCCGTGCATGAGATCAGCTAATATTCTCACAGATCCACCTTAAATGGGTAATCCTGAGTTGGCCCCTCCTTCTCTCTCACTCTGTCTCTCTCACTGCAGCGGTGCTCTCCAGGCAAGCAGCAACAGACTGTCCGAAGTTGTCTCCCTTTTTCGGTTTCCCTGCCTTTGAAATCGGCTATGTAAGCGTTGCGCTCAAATTGTTCCGTAGTTCACGGCTTTCGCGGTTATCTGCACTTTCAACGCGGATGTACGTGAGCCGGGAACCTAATCCAAATAACTCAACAGAAACAGAGAGAAAGCAAACATACTGGCGATAAAAAGTGCTGGATCTGATTCGCGTCAAACAACTAGGGATCCCTTCTCACCGGCGATTATTTCTCGCTCTCTTTGGAGAGTAGGGTTTTGTGGAAGTGGTTTCAAAGTTTTTCTTATCCCTTTTGGTGTTGATTATACCCCCATAACTGTTATTGAGAAGAACGAGTTTTTAGACAAGCTACCGTGTTAACTGCCCTTTGACTCCAAACGAACTGATTTCTTCCATCTGTGCTACAGTTGCCAAGTTGGAGCCCGGATGGGGAATAAACAAACGTTACTACCACTTCACCAAATCTAGTTTACACGTTTTGGCTAATCGCGAAGGGGCTTCTCTCAAATTGATAGTAACGTCTTTAAATAAGTACAGTCGCCTACATTGCGAATTTGCTTGTGACTTTGTGTTCGTTTTGTTTCGGTTGCAAACGGCACAACATTGAAGTAAATTCAGTATTGCCCAGATCGTTCTAAAGCGGAAGAAGAGGAATCCGTACTGTTCATTGGATTTTAAACGTTTCAGAAGAGTCTTATCCATTTGGTCTGCCGTTGACAGGGCTTGGAAACGACTCCTGTTCTGATCAGTTTCCCCGCTTCAGGGTAAGGACTATTTCCCTTCCTTATTCTATAGTTTCTCACTTGCACTTGGCATGTTATTGCCCACAGGTGTGCAAAATGTATGTAGGTGCCACAGGGATTTGTAAAGGTTATTACAAACATTTGCTAAAATGATTTTAAGGCAAAAGAAAAACCCTTTTAAGTTTTCACAAACATATTTAATTTTGCGTAGAATTGACGTTGTTAAGAACTGGTAACAGTTGCATCACGATTTTATTTCCCCGAGGCTAATTACTAGAGTAGCCTACTTAGATGAACGGTTACAGTATTGTTAGGTGAGACTTTATCATTAGCTATCCATCAGCAGTGTCTGTAGAAAGTGCCAGTAGTAGGTTTATGATACAATTGTGTGCGTAAAAGTCCAACTATTGCTCTTTATTACATCTGTCAAAATTTTTGCATCGCCACTGGTTGCTATAGCGGTTTACATACTATTTGCATATAAAGGCCTTTAGTCTACGGCGTGTTGTATATCCCTGTCAAATTGTTGCTCACTGACGAATCTGTGATGATGGCAGTAGTGCAAAAAAAAAAAAAGCACAAGCATATTCTTCAAAAGTTAGACTAAACGGGACCCTTTTACATGTAGTTAATGAGCGGCTGTTTGCTACTAAAAGTAAATCTTTCTTACGTCATCCGTAATGTGGGGCGTATCGACTCCCTCTCCCTTGCCGTTTCCTCGCCTCCTCCCTTCGCTGACTGGGTGTGTCCTCGAGCTAGTGCGTTTCGAAGAGGGAGACCCCGCAATATTTGCTCATGACGATGTTCCAGCTTCTGTGACCTCCAAACGAGGGCATAGATCCTGCACTTCGCTCTTCCCTTCACCAGCCAACGAGCCACAGGGGCCACCATTTCCATTACCGTCAGTAGAAATGCTCTTTCCATTTGGCAGGCATCGAATGGAACAAATTATTGAACGATCGTTTTTGTATTCATGAAGCAGCCATTTCGCTTCAAAAGCGGCGCTCCCAGTGCGTTCAACTAAAAAACAACAATGCAATAGTCCCTCGTTAACTCAACTGTGCAGACTACGAAACGACTTTACAGGGAATTCCAGAGCAAAACATACAACATTCTTCATAGCCTATTTAACTGATTTCCAGTTCAGCGTATGTTCTCTGTAGCTTTTCATTGGTGCACTTAAGGGCACTCTGTTTTATTTAAAGGACATAGGCCTACACATCATGTGGGGGATATACGTTTACAGGGACATTCGAGGGGTTACAGACCTCGATGTACAAAATAGCCAATTTGTCGGCGGGTTCAATCCAGTCCCTTTTTGGATACTCCAGTTGACTGTCCACTTTCCAGGCATAACTGCAGGCAACTACACCATGCTCCTGTCACTGCGTAGTGAACATGGATCCCCCAATCTCTGGGTTTTGTAAACACTGTGCATCTCATATGTAGGAGAGGCCAAATTGACGGTTCCCTCTAGTCTGTTACTCACTGAAATGCAAATGTGACAGAGCTCGACCAAATGCCATGTTTTTTTCTACACTGTCACTGAGGCACGGCCCACGGTATATGGAAGATGACATACATCATCAGTCATCGTCAAGGGTGTGTGTGTGTATCGGTTACACTTTAGTGTCTGGCAGTGTGAGGGTGCCTGTGATCCGCGGGTTGTTGCTGGCTGGCTGGCTGGCTGTGCTGTGCTGTGCTGTGCCCTGCTCCAGTGGGCCGAGGGGGCCGTCAGAGCTGGCCACATCAAGCTGTGTTTACTCTCTTTAGCCTGCCAGCATCTGGTCCCTCTAATTAAGAGACTCCCTGACTCTGGGTGGGTGGGTGGGTGGGTGTGTGTGTGTGTGGGGGGGCGGTATAGGAGCATGTCGTCTCAGTGGATGACTGAGTGTGTGTGAGTATGAGGAGACGAGTGCCGTCGTGGCGGCGCGTGTGTGTGTTCTCTGGGTTGATGTGATGCGTTGGGGCTGTCTGGATGAGGAGCTCTGACACTGTCTCCAGGGTTTCCCTCCCATACGGTCTCAGACTGTCCACCACGCGTCACTGGCATAACACTTCATATACCCCCCTCGCTGCTTACCAACCCAACCCAACCGACACACACACACACACACACACACACACACACACACACCCCTTCATCGTCTCCCTCTGAGAGGAGGACCCCATGTTGAGATTGAACAGGCTTTGCATAACATTACAGCTCAGGAGGAGGTGTGAGTGTGCGTTTTCTGGAAGTGGTTTCTATGACAAAGTAAGTTCAGAGAGTGTGTGAAAGTGTGTGTGTGTGTGTGTGTGTGTGTGTTAAGCTGCTTTGGGCTCTGCAGGTGTTTGGTGGGCGAGGCCGATTGGCCTTTTGCAGAGCAAGCTAGCGAGAGAACAGGCGGAGGAGGGGAACGAGAGAGGGAACAAGGTCCTCGCAACACCCCCCCCCCCCGAAACCTCTCCTCTCCTGGTTCTCCTTCTTTGATACTCCTCTACTCTTTTTTGTTCTCTCTTTCTTTCTCCTCCTTCTCGCGTCATCACGTCTGTTTTCCATCCTCCTTGTCTGGCTAAACCCCTTGTTACTCCACTCCTCTCTCCTTTGCTCACTTAAATATCAATAAGCATTATTGACATGAAATACAGTAGGGAAGAAGACTATTACAAAACACAAAAACATCTATAATAATAATAAAAGCAATAACCATAAATATTGCAAGATGAACATCAATAGCACAAGTTAAACATAACACCGTACCGTTGCCCTACTGGGTGTCTCTACTGGGTGTCCCTACTGGGTGTCTCTACTGGGTGTCCCTACTGGGTGTCCCTACTGGGTGTCCCTACTGGGTGTCCCTACTGGGTGTCCCTACTGGGTGTCTCTACTGGGTGTCCCTACTGGGTGTCCCTACTGGGTGTCTCTACTGGGTGTCTCTACTGGGTGTCTCTACTGGGTGTCCCTACTGGGTGTCCCTACTGGGTGTCTCTAGGGCTGTGACTGGTATTTACTAATGTTGTAGCCAGTGTGCTACATTAACTTCCAGCCCCATAGGTAATTCATTTTTATTTCATCTTCAGTTTTACAATCTCTCTCTCTCTCTCTCTCGGGTTCCGTCTCGAGTGAGCTGGTAGAGGGATCCATGACGCTTGCAGCTGGTCTGCTAAGCCCCTCAAACAAGTGGCCCCTTTAGCAACCCAAAGACACACACACACACACACACACACACACACACACAAGCTCCAGACAGATATACATACACATACACACAGAGCGTTAAGCTTGCATGCGTGGGTGAGTTTGCGTTCAGCCGAGCTGGACTGCCGAAAAGATATTACCCACTCTGCTCCCCTGCTCCCCTTGGTAGTGGGGTAGGATATATTATGGAGAGAGAGAGAGATGGGGGGCAACATCAAAGAAGGGAGGAAGGGAGGAAGAGGAGAGGAGAGCTAATGCGGTCATTCTTCCTCTGGGGAGGAGGGTTGGCGGTGACCAGCGCTGTGTGAAAGCTACTGTGGTCCTGATGAAGCCCTTGATCCTGACTGGCCCTGCCCGGCTAGGTGTTGAGCTGGAGCGGGCACGTAAAGTGAGTGAGTGAGTGAGTGAGTGAGTGAGTGAGTGAGTGAGTGAGTGAGTGAGTGAGTGAGTGAGTGAGTGAGTGAGTGAGTGAG